>JAUIRJ010000094.1:45641-70936 GCA_030555515.1 Acutogordius australiensis | reverse complement strand
CGAAGACAGCGTCTCCTACTCCCCAAATTTCATGGAAGAGCTACCCCCCTCGGCAGATCTCGGGGGTTTTATCCCCCCCTCCCCCCCCCCACCCAATTTTTTGTCTGATTATAAGCAGCCACTTCAAATCAATTCAATTTTATTTATTATAATGAAATGATATAAATGTTTAAAATTATTGATATGGACAACAAAAAAAAACAACATAAACGATTTTTTGAGGTTTTGTAGAGATTTTTTTTGCGATAACGATCCTGGGTTTAGATTTTTTTCCAATGTCTCTAATTTTTTTTAAACCGCGTCCAAAGTTCAGCAAAAAATTCACAAAATTTTTTTTACTATTAATTCTACAAAAAATCTATTGGCATATTCAGATTCCTTATAAAAAACATATCTAAAAAAGGTTATTACATAAAACTTTTAGCAATTTACTTTCAAGTTATTTAGGATCAAAAAACGGAATTTATGACGAAAACCACTAATTTTACGAAAATGAAAAAATAAAAAAAAATTAAATATTTGAAAAAAATTTAAACCCCTTACGTTAATAATGAATGTTTTCATTATCTAAATATATTTTTAAACTTTTGTTACTACCTATAAATTTTATGATATAGAAGCCCAAAATTCGCAAAAAATTGAAAAATCTCAACTTTGACACCGAATAACTAAAAATCTGAGGCATTGGCTAAAATTTTGATTTCCTATTCGTGATCAGCGCCAAAAACTTGACCAATAACCATAGTTGCCATAAATGATGCTCAGGGTCGTCCAAATTTTGTTGTCTAGTGTAATTAAGTCATTATCTAATTGCAATAAAATGTCCTCTTCAGATTTTAACAAAAGAAGATTTTGTAAAAACATATCTCCCATTTTGTTAAGGAGAGAAGTTTTAATTAATTTTATCTTGCTCATTGATCTCTCAGCGCTACAGCTGGAGATTGTTATTGTGAGCAAGATTTTATATATTTTTTTAAGGTTTTCATAACTGTTGTATGTTTTATTTAAAGCCCCATAAGGTTGTAAAAAATTGTCATCTGAACTAAACAAGGTTTCATCATCATCCTCATCACTTTTTTCAACGTCGTCCTCCGGATAGTTACAGAAACTCTCTGGAGTATTTTTTGATTCTAGAATTTAAAAGAAATATTAACCATTCAAATATTTGGTAGAAATGATTTCATCTATTAAAGCTTGGCGGAAAAACGGAATAAACATTTTCATTTCTTCAGAAATCAAATAAGGGTCAAGGTCGTAAAAAGCACATATCTCGTTTATATTTTCCACATTTACTTCATTGTTTTTTTTTATGAAGCTGTGGTAAACTACGAGACTCCTTTATAAAATTGTAAAGTATCGTCATTAAATCTTAAGTGAAATTGCATCAAGATAAGATCCAAAGCTTCAACATATGTTTTAATACGGTAGCTATGAATTATATACTATTTTTACCTTTTGATTTCGTCCACCTCGCCGCGTTTTTGTTTTAAACTAAAATCAACATTGTTTTCTTTACAAAATTTAGAGGTATCCTTAATGATTTTCTTGATCTGCATTTTAATATAATAAAACAAACGTAATTTATTCAATTTTGATATAGTGCATTTTATTAAAGAGATTGTGGCTCCCATATCAAACAATGGGCTTTGGAGTTGCAAGATTTTTAAATAATTTTTTGATATAGTAAATTTAGGTAAAATATGCCAATAAGTTACTTTTTGACAACTTTAATAGCAAATAAAATGAAAACTAGATCAGGTAGGAAAAAACGGAAGGCACCATGATGTTTAAATAAAATAAAAACTAGATCAGATAGGAAAAAACGAAAAGCACCATGATGTTTAGCAGAAAAAACTGCGCTAGGAAAATGTTCAAAGTTTTTAGCCATTTTGTGTCGACCAGTGTTATATATGTTTTGTAAGTAGACGTGTAAAAAATTGAGAAAAATATTATAAATAAATTACCCACTTTGACTGCTATAGTTGCCCTCCTTTTTAAAAATACCCCCCATAACTACACCTACCCCCCTCGAATACCTACCCCCCTCGGCCAATTTTTTGGAACCGCTTGGTTCCTACCCCCCCCCCCCCCCCCCCCCCTCCCCCCCTCGGAGTAGGAGACACTGATCGAAGATACAACTTCGATAAGATTTATAAGTATACTTAAAACAACTTACCAGGGCATAAGAAAAGATTTTTATAACATAAGTTAAGTTTCATAAAAAATTTAATTAACATTTTTCCAAGAAACGAATAAACTTCGCGCCCTAACTAAAAATTGTTTAAGATTTATATTTTTTTATATGGCAAAATCCCTTAATGTATACTCGTGCCTAAAATATTATTAAAACAAATTTTAATCCTACATTAATTATATTAAGTCAAAAATTTATTTTTAATTTTTGAGTCTCAAAAATTATAAATTCAGCTTTAAAATATTATCATCCAATCTGTTTTACAGTCAATTAATCACTAAAAAAACTTTAAACTTTTTATCTTTCCCGGTCCTTACTAGAGATTAAAGTCGGAACCCAATTCGCCCGGTTCGCCCCAAAAAACGGGCCGGGCTATGCCGCGAAAAGGAGATTGGGCAGGCCTGAAAAAATAAAATTACGGGCGGCCTGACGGATTTTAATACTTATATTGCCTAAATTTTTAAATCATTATTTACAATAACTAAAAATGATAAATATCACAATATGTGAGGTATTGTATTTTATTAATAATTTAAAAAAAAATTACTTGTTATATAAATCATTTGGGCTTTAGCCCTATAATTAAAAACTATAAAGGCTAGACCAGTGTCTATGAAATTTGTTGACAATTAGTGCCTTTATAGAATTAAATGATTTGCTGATACACTGTATAGCTTAAGGTAACCAAGGACCAATTTTAAATTTATTTTGTTAAAAAAAATACTGAATTCTAGCTTTTAAATGAATATGTTAAATCATCACTTTATGAAAAAAAAAATTTTCAAGCACGTTTTATAAAATTTTAAAAATTTTTAATATCGCTTTTTCGTTAAAATTTGAAAATAATTAAGTTATATAAAATTAATAAAATGTTTTACTATCAGACAGAAAATGTATCCTTTAATTTAAAAACAGCGGCTGAAAATGATTAAACGACTCAGTTTTTTTTTCGTTTTGTTTAAATAGCCAAAATTTTATTTTTTTTTCCAAGTAACACAATATTTTAAACCGTAAATTAAGCTTAGAGAAATTGGTAGATAATGTTAATGATAATTTTTAATACCGGTTAATAAATTCGTGGTCTAGTTGGAGAATTTCCTTTTAAGAACAAGAATTTTAAAGGTTTCTTTTGAATTTAACTTATATTTTCTAAGCGTTTTCAAGGCAAATAGACCGAAGGGTTCTCGCTTGAGTGCTGTCTACATAGTTTAAAATTCACATAAGAATGTTAAATAGATGAGGCAGATTATGCTATATAAATAATTTAAAAACCATAAAAATTTTTCACCATCAATACAATGTTTTAAATTATTTTTCTTAACTCTTTTTTTTTAAGTGTAAATGCGCTTATTAGTAACACAACACAAATTTATAAAAATTTAATAAAGATTTAAATACGGTGAAATCAGCCACAATATATCAATCAAAAGTCTAAAAGTAAATTATTTTGCTATCCCATAACTTACAAATAATTGAAACTGTATTAACTCTCTACCTTAAATTTCTTATAAAATAAGTTATTAAATTAATTAAATTATCTTTTGTTATAATTTAGCTTTTTATTTATAATAATAATTTATATATATAGTTATTTCATAATTTTTAAATTCATTTTTTTAATAGTCTTTTTATAAATTTTTAGTGTTTATAGCAGGTTTACACCTTATTAAAAATCTAAATGATAGATTTGATTGATTAGTTACATATAAATTTCTAGAGCTATGTGATAAATCAAATTACCAAGCATACTTTAGATTACAAACCTTCACCCAAAATAAATTAAAATAACTGTGACTAACTATGTTTGATTAAAAAAACGGCAAACGGATTTGAAAATCCCCAAGATGGCAGGTTTGATCTCCGTAGTGAGCTAATATCAAAAATTTGACGTGTGTAATATTAGGGTACCATTTCTCAAAGAAAGCTTGCATAATTGAGAGATTATAAAAAACAATGATGACACAGGTCAACAAATATTTATGTGAGAAACGTGAGTTTTATGAAAACATAAAAGAATGCATCCCTATGATGGCCTAATCTTATATATGTTTTCGTTTTTCGTAGTTTCTTTCGTCTTTGGCTCCTTAGATTCATAACAAAAAATGGCCTTTTTTGACCAAATCGACAGATCTAAATATACCCTAAAAAAATTTCAAAATATTTTTTGCATATTAAAATAGCTTGTAACTTATATTTTTAATCACAAATAATGGAAAAATTTATTTATTCATATATCTAGCTCTTACCTCGGGATTTAGATAATGCAAAATATTTCGCGTCCAAACTTAAATACGACACGATATATTATCGGTTTTAATGAAAATATTATTTAAAGTTTAAATTTAACAATTTAACTATTGTATATATGCTAATATAAAATTTCAATTTATTTTTGTTTTTAAATCTTTTTTGGTTTTTTAACCTTTTTTTCTAAATTTCCAATGTTTATAACTGACTAACTAAGTTCGATTAGGAATAAAGGTAAACGAATTTGATATTCCCTAAGATGGCAGGTTTGATCTCTGAAGTTAACTCAAAACTCCCAAAAAATTGTTGACCAGTATGATATGCAAGCATTATAAATATTGTAATAAGTGAGGATATAAAAATATATGCTGCTTTATTATTGAATGTCCCATATATATATAGAGTAGAAATTTACATAGGAATAATAGAAGAATATCCAAGTATATAAATTAGAATACAAGTATCTCAATTGATTTGAATACTAACATTACTGTCCCCCTTTTTTTAGTGTCCAACCTGAAGACGGTCCGGGGGGTGACGTATCCGGGATGGATAGCGCCGCTCCTCAGGGACAACTTCGTTTGAGTTCGGTGGGGATGGGCTTTCAAGTTCGACAGCTGGTCTCAATTGGTCGGCGTGTTTACGCATTGTTCTTTCATGGTCCCTCACTCTATAAGAATAGAGACCTGTTCTCTCCTCGATTTCCCCTTCTCGCCAGCCTTTTGTCGTTTCATTTTTTACCCAAACCGAATCTTGGGCTAGTTCTTTACCAGACGGTGTTGAATTGTCTATAAAGTCGGCTGGTTTCACTTTCATCCAACTGAGTGGGTTAGGAAGGTCTCTTTTTAGGAAAAGCTTCGCAGGGGTTTCTTGCACGGCCGAATGCATCGATGTGCGGTAAGCCCACAGGACATCGTTTAGTGCTTCACGTGGAGATATACCTGCTTTTCGGGTGGCTGTGTAGTGCCTTTTCAGTGTTCCAATTACACGTTCAACCAAACCATTTGTTCGGGGGTGGTATGGTGAAGAGGTAACCGTTTTTATGTTCATACTCCGTAGTTTGGAGGTAAAAAGTTCAGAGGTGAAATTAGGTGCGTTATCGCTAACTAGTATCCTTGGAAACCCCCACCGCGCAAAAATTTGTGCCAGGCGAGCGAGGATCGTTTGGGAGGTAATGGATTTTAGGATTTCAACCTCAACCCACCGGGAATAGCTATCAACTATTACTAGCCAATAAAATTCGTCTACTGGCCCAGCGATGTCTATATGGATCCTTTCCCAGGGGGCCGTGTTGAAATTCCATTTGTAGGTTGGTTGTTCGGGGCAATTAACGCGGGTAGTTTGACATGGTTGACAAGTCTTGGTTATTTTTTCAAAATCTGCATCCATTTCGGGCCAAAACACTGAAGTCCTAGCCAGAGTTTTCATGGGCACGAGCCCTGGGTGTCCTATATGTAAAAACTTTAGTACATGTGGTTGAAGTCGTTTGGGAACTATTATCCTGTCCTTAAGGTACAAAATTCCATAAGTTTCCTCAATTTCGTTCTTTCGCACCGCGTATGGTTTAAGTTCTGCGGGTTCCCAATTGTTGTTACGCAACGCGGAAAGAACCTTGTTTAGGACTACGTCTTTTTTTGTTTCGAGGCGTAGACTATTTCGGTTCAGCTCAAACTCGTTTAGCGTTAATAAACGTACTTGGTTGCATGCTTCATCATCATCATCGAAATTAAATTTGGGGTTTTCTACCGGGAGACGGGAAAGGCAATCAGCGAGGTTTGTTTTGCCCGGTTCGTACGCGACATCATAGTCATAAGCTGAGGCTTTGTAGATCCATCTAAGTAAACGCGTACTAGTTACTTGGTCTAAGTCTCTTGTGGGGCCGAACAATTTTACTAACGGTTGATGGTCGGTTATAATTTTTACGTGTCTCCCATAAATAAAATTTCTGAATTTTTCAAGCCCATAGAGTATGGCTTTTCCTTCGCGTTCAATGGTAGAATAGTTTTTCTCTGCGGCGTTGCATTTTCTGGATGCATACGCAATAGGACGTTTACCAGTTTGTGTCATATGTGAAAGGACGGCGCCAAAACCATCGAGGGAGGCATCGGTTTCTAGGACTACGGGTAGTTTTGGGTCATAAGCCGATAGTACGACGTCCTCCGCTATTAGGGTTTTAGCTTTTTGGAAGGTTGCGGTGTGTTTTTCGGTCCAATTCCACGGTTGTTTGGAACCAGTGAGGGTATGTAATTGACTTATAAGTGGGTGAAGGTGAGGAATAAACCTTTCGTGGAAATTTAAAAGTCCTAAAAACGATTTGAGTTGTGTTTTATTATTCGGTATTGGGCATTCTGCTATAGCCTTGACCTTGTCTTTAGAAGGACGTATGCCATCAGCGGAAATAACATAACCGAGGTACGTATTTTCCGGCTCAAAAAGTCTGACTTTATTTTTTTTTAGTTTAAGTCCCGCCTTCTGTATCTTTCCTAGTACCTGTTCTAGGTTTTTTATATGATCCTCATGAGTGCTTCCGGTAACTAAAACATCGTCCAGGTAGACAGCTGTACCAGGACTGTCCCTTAGTAGATTGTCCATTATTCGTTGAAAAATTGTGGGCGCCGAGCTCAGTCCGAACGGAAGGCGCTGGTAAGTAAAAACGCCAGTGTGGGTTGTAATACTCAGTAGTGTCTGAGGTTCTTCGTGGATGGGGATTTGGAGGTACGCGTCTTTTAAGTCTAACGTCGAGAAGGTTTGTCCCCCAGCAATCTTTGAGACGAGCTCATCGAATGTTGGGATGACGTGCGAGTCCTCCAGCAGGTAAGGATTGATTGTGATTCTGTAGTCGGCACACATCCGCAGTTGCCCATCAATCTTGGGGACGTTGACTGTAGGGGTTGTCCACTCAACCTGGGTCTGTGATTGGTCGATTGGTTTTAGGATGTTTGCCTGTAGTAGCCGTTGAATCTCTTCCTCCACTTTATGTTTAAGTGGCATGGGAACTCGGCGACAAGGGAATCTTTTGGCACGGCGTTTGGTTTTAAAAAGATTTTTATCGGTTTACCTGTGTAACATCCTAAACCATCTGTAAAAAGATCAGCAAATTTTTCCAGTATTTGCGCTGCGTTGGGCGATGCTATATTGTTTATGCAAACAAGTTTGGGCCACGGGAAACCAAATTCTATGATCCAGGGGATCCCAAAGATGTGTGGGAGGTCATTACGCGACGTAACATAGCATTCCAATGATCTTGGACTCGATCCATCTTTCAGGTCCACCTTAACACGGGTTTTACCCAGTGTTTCGATTCTATTGTGTCCGTACGATGTTATAGGGTTCGACGGCTTTATGGCGGGTGAGCCTAGTTTTTTCCACAGCTCTTCGTTGATGAGCGAAGCATCGGCTCCGGTGTCATAGAGCATTCGCGTCATGTTGCCGTCGATATTCACCTTGATAGACGGTAGCCTAGTATTGGCACCTAGGTTCAAATTGATCGTGTCTACGGTTCTAATTGTAGTGGCAGAACGACAGGTTTTGCTGAAATGATTAAATCCGTTGCATTTAAAACTTCTTACCTTTGGCTGGGCATGTGTTGTTACCATGGTCACGCGCACATTTTGGGCATACTGGATGATAATTTTTCCAGGTGGGATTATTTTGTTTGTAACCCCTTTTCTGTTGGTGTTGCCCCTGCCCTTTGTCGTTCCTATATGTCTCCTGTTTTTTGAGACTATTAACACCCGAAGATGATGTAGACTGTTGGGCCGCTTCGTAGGCTAGTGCCAACTCTACTATTGTATTTAAAGCTACAGGTTTACCGTTGTCCATTGCTTCTGGGAAACGGGTATGTAGGTCCATCTCTAATCGTGGTTGGTTTAGACCCGCTATGAATTGATCCCGAATTCTCTCCGTAACATCCCCGGTAAAACTTGCTTTTTCAGCCATAATTTTGACACGTTCTAGAAATTGTGTTATGGATTCCGTGTCTTTTCGTTGAAGTCTGACAAATTCAAACCGAGATGTAAAAATATTTTTCGTTGGAGCGAAGACCTGAAGTCCAGCTTGCATAATATTTGGCCAGGGGGTCTGGTCGATATCGTTTGGGTATAAAATATTTTCAATCTTGGTTATATTGCGTATTCCCCCATAAGCTAGGAATAAGCTTTTTATGTTTGCGTCGTTAACCTGGGCTCCTTTTGCTGTGAGGATTCTCTCTATGTATTTTATGTAGGGGAGACCGGGGCAATTGTGACACATAAAAGTCAAGCCCAGATTGCAAAAAAACTACAGGGTTTTTTGAAAAAAAAAATTTAGTTTTCGATAGCTCTAACTTAGTTCTTTAATATATATAATGTTTATTTTTCTAGGATTATCTAAAAAAAATTTATTTAAAAAAACATAATTACCCCACGCTGGGGTAATTATGATCAGCGTAGGGTAATTCTGAACATGTCGAAAAATCCATTAGCACTTAAAAACATTTTAATAACCTAATATATTACTTAATTTTATATAAGATTTCAATAAAAGACGAAAGAGTTGTATAAAAAACGATAATTTTTAAGGATTTAAGGTTTTTTTTGGATTGTAAGCTAAAATGGTTTTAATCGTTATTGCGCAAAAATATCGGAAATTTCCTATCTAAAATGATAAATTATTAAGTAATATTAATATTTTATTATAAAATAAATGAATTAGATCATAACCATAAATTTTTTCTTATTAAAATTGAGTCAAAACTACCCCACAATTTTTGACTCATTTTTGCCCCAAGGTTAGTCACCAACTTTGAGGGGTTAAAGAATATAATTAAACACGTGATATAATAATTATTTTTACATAATTCAATGACTTAATACTTCATTAGATAATTCCGTAAATCTTATGTAAAATGATCAAGTTTAAAAAATTTTATCCAAAAAAAATCAAGAATTTTTTTTATAACTTTTGGGCATCAAATATACGTTTTACTATATAACTCAAAAAGTTTTGATCATTGGGATATAAAAATTTGCTGATAAGGGTTTTAAAACATATATTTTATTTATAATATATCACTATTATCATACCAATTACCAAACTTTTTAAAACATCAAAAGTTATAATTGCCCCAATAGCATAATTGCCCCGGTCTCCCCTACTTGGTAAAGTCCAGGTCCATTGCATATGGTTCAATTGTAATTTTCGCGAGAGATCCGGCCAGGTTTTCCAGTTTCAACGGGGAAGTTGTAGAATTCATCGTCGCCAATGTAATAAGTGAGGATATAAAAATATATGCTGCTTTATTATTGAATGTCCCATATATATATAGAGTAGAAATTTACATAGGAATAATAGAAGAATATCCAAGTATATAAATTAGAATACAAGTATCTCAATTGATTTGAATACTAACAAATATGTTAAATGTTTAATTTTTATTATTCAATTACAATATTTGTTTTTAACTTAAAAAATTGTTGTTTTTTTAATTCCATGAAATGTTGTGTTTTTAAAAAGTTGGGACTGATCTTGCCGCATAACCCAAATATAGTTTGGCCTTAAAACCTAAAACAATATCTCATTTCAAAGTAAAATTAAAAAATTATTACATTTTATCATTTTGGCTTACTAAAATTTGTAATGCCAAGAGACCGTAGATAAAAAAAACTAGGTATAGCCATATTTTAGATTCCTCTGAAGTTAAATAAATTTTATCAATTTTAAAAGTACTAACTCGTCTGGCGTGGCGGCTGGGCCCTATCCCATATTGCCTTATAAATTTTAACTATTGTTATAAGGGCGCATTCATTCATTCATTTATTCCAATTTTTTTATGATATTTTTGAAAATTTTAATTTTTTCCAAATTGTTATTATTTCAGAATATTTTCAATGCAAAAAATTAAGATCTCCGAAAGCAGCCAAATTTTACCTTAAAACTTCATAGGGACACCATATTAATCAATTAAATTTAAAATCTGAAAAAAAGAATTTGTCTAAAAAATATTTAATTTGGTCAAAAAACGCAAAATTTTTGAAAAGCGGCAAAATTTCACCTTAAAACATTAAAGGGACACAATATTAATTAATTAAAATTAAAATTTAAAAAAAAAATTCTGTCTGAAAAATTACTGAATTCGGCCAAAAAACGCAAAATTTTGGAAAAGCATAATCCCTTAAAAAATACCTAACATCAAAAAAATAATTAAAATACCGAATAATGCCATGAAAATGTAAAAAAAAATCCTCGCCCATTTTTATTTTAAAATGATTAATTACTTCCGTTTTTTGCGTTTTAGGATTTTGCTTTTGGGATTTTGCATTTTAGGATTTTGCTTTTCAGACCCACCCCCTTAAAATCACGTATTATTAGGTCAAAAAGGAATTCAATTTACCTTAGAGAGTTTTAAATTTCTTCGTGCCTACCTATCCTAATTAAAATTTTATGGAATTATTTATTTATATTGTTCCTTGATGTTAAATTTTCCAACTATTATCTTCGGCCGTCATTTTAGAGTGATGACAAATCTTTTTTTTGCTTCGAATTTTCTTTCATTGTTATAGATATAGCTCGTGTTTAGAAAAAGTAAAATATTAGTACAATTAAATATTTTTTATTAAGTTTTAGATGGTACAATTCTGTCTATACATACTATTCCCCGTAATATTTTGCCTCGGTATCGTTATAAATTCTTTCCTGGCCTATATCCTTTTCCAACCCCGGTTCCGAAAGAATCCTTCATACATGTTTTTGCGGACGGTCCTGGTCTGTTGTTTGGTAATGAATTTCTTCTACATAATCTTTTACGCCGAAGTACGACGCAAGGATGCTTTTCCCTTTATCCGAAGGCTATGGAAGATCAAGGTGATCATGTACGCCTACGCCCTGTTTATTACGATCCGGAGTACGCTAATGAACACTATCATGGTAGCTAATATCGCTTACTTCTACGAAAAATTTTTGTGCGCCGTGAAACCGCTCGTCGTACAAAGAATTCGTCAAAAAACGTATTATAAAGTTATCCCGTACCTCGTGGTCCTATCATTTTTGGCCTTGCACCTTAACAATTCGATCAGGACGTTTTTCGTTATCGTGGCTTACAATGTCACGGATATTGATGGTGGAATCAAAAGCCATGCCATGAAGCGAGAACTACCACAATACGTTAAAAATGGGATAAACTTTACCGATCTCTTCTTCTACGGACCGGAGGTGTACAACTTCTTACGTAGAGATTACACCGTCGGTGAGAAATGGTTTTTACCGCTTCGTGAAGTATTTCTTTTCAGTTTCGGGTGGGTGGCTCTCTCATGCATGCTAATACTACTTATCAAAGGTATGTTTGTGCTTCACAGGCAATATTCTTCAAACATCGTCCGCCAAGGACCAGTTAACGGTAGAAGGGACGGAATTATTAGTAATCAGATTGATAAATGGCAATCCAATCTCAAATGGTTGCACAAGGATTTCTTTTTCTCTACTGTTCCGGTCGGCCTTCTCCTAGTTTCATCGTGTCAACAGAGAAATTACACGCTCAGACTGCAAAGCACCAAACGTGCCCTTCAACTCTCCTGCTGGTACCTTTTAATATCGGCCCTATCTTTACTCCTAACGGGCCCTTTTTTCATATCAAAAATGCGACTTTTGCTTAACCCCTCTCTCTGCGTCTATTATTGCGCTTCGGCCAAATTTTTTGATTCTGGCACTATGCTTGCAGAATCATTAAACTACACTTTTTTACCATTATCATACGTGCTATTAGATCGAAACCTTTACAGGTATTTGAAAGAGAACTTTTTAAAGTTGACCAGGAATGCAGTCTCACCTAGAACATAAAAAGTGAAGTCAAACTTACTTGATGTGGCCTATTCATAAGAACACACTAATTTAAGCCTTAAAAATTAATGGCATATAATTGGAAAATTTTAATCTATTAACCCGCGATTAGCACCGCGAGGTCCATATGGACCTTAGCACATCTTAAATTTTGAATATCTCCAAAAATATTATATACTATTGGTCAAATTTTTGTGACTTTGTTTAAATTTATAAAATGAACAAAACTCGTAATTAAAATTTGGTCCAAGTCTGAAAACAAAATTTAATTAAAGATTAGAAAATTTGTTGGGGTAATTAGGGACGCCATGGTTAATTATAGTGATGAAAACCATGATATTGCCTTAATGTAAATCTAACCTTAAAAATTGTAACCTTATATTTTAAGTTTATATCATAGTAGTTTTACATATTAAGTATATTAAATGTGTGTATTGTATAATAATGTTATGAATTCATTTTATCTTTATAAAATATTTAGCAGTGTTTATTAAATGGAAGTGTTGTAGTTTTAATAATGGGATATTTGACCCAATTCAAATATTTACCATTTTTAATCCCCTGACTTCCCTTTACCCCCCCCCCCCCCCCCCCCCAGCCATCCTTTCCCTTTAATTGAAAAAGTTAAAAAAAAGATTTCTTTTATCTCGCAACTTAACTTAGAAATTTCTAAAAAGAAAAAATCTCAAAATGCACTTTTTCCTCCTAATTTTGCTCTAATATCTTCGAAAATTGGCTAATAAAATTTGCTATTTTTTTTTAGCCAATTAGGTAACATTCTTACCAAATAAATTAAATAACGCATTTTAACTATTTTTTATACAGAGTTTAAAGTTACCTTAAGTCAAAAAATTTAAAATCTCAATAATTATAAATTAAGAAGTTAGCTATAAAAGCTTAGACAAGTTTTCTTGAGCATCTTTGTTATTAAATAAATAACTTCAATATTTTCCTGGTTTGCGTTGTTATTTAAAAATTTGGGTGTTTATTTATAATTAATTATTGAAGTTACCTAATTATGGATGGCCAAAATACCTTAGGGCAAAATTGAAACATGCAAAATGTTCAAATGGGCGCAATTTTCTAAAGATACCTTGAAAAAACCATTCCGGCAAATGATTTTGCGTAAATTAATTATCCATTTTGACTTCATAATTATCTAAATTAAAGGCAATTGCTGCCAGATCAAATTAAAATTATAGAAATTTAATATTTAACCTTAATTTGATTGCTAAAGATGAGTGTGATTTAATTAAAAAAGGGCATACAGTAACCTAAAATCTAGAATAGAATTATTAAAATTTGAATGGCCCTTTGATCAATTAGTTGATAATTATTATAATAAAATAATAACATATATGAGCTTGGCAGATATTTTCCATAAATTGCTTGGAGAACCTCCCTCCTACTTATGAAATTTTCCTATTGTAACAAATTTAAATACCATACAAATTTTGTTTTACAAAAATGAAAAATTTAGCTCTTAATAATAGAGATAAAAAATGAATTTAGTATTTGAAAATTTTTTACTTGAATATTTTTCACCCCCTGGAAAAAAGTGTGTTCACTCTTATTCAATTCTTTCTTCCCTACAAATTTATGAGGAGGTTAGTCGGGCTGAATCCATTTTTATTAAACACTGATATTTAGTTTTAAAAGTGGGTAATAGCCAAAAATAATTTTTTATTAATAACCTTTTTTTCACATGAATTTTTCTTAAATGTTCTACTAGACCTAAAAACACATCTACAAGATTTATTTAATGTAAAAAGTAAAATTCCATTTGATTTTTTTACACTGTGTTAAATATAATTTTATACATTAATGGCCTATATTAGTCTATAATAAAAAAACACGTTTTTTTCTTAATAATAAAAAATTAATAGCTTTGAAATTCCTGAAGTTACAAAAGGGTTTAAATCGGGGTGGGCACGGATCCCACTGTAGCATTCGCGTTACAAATCTCTTACCCTAATATTCGCGGGCTAAACACACGTATTTGGGGGCGTTCAAAGCTCATTCATTTTATAAAAAAATATAAAAAATATTGATTAAAATTTTTTAGAATTTAAATGATTACCCATTATTATTAGTGTCATTTAATTGCAATCAGTGTAGTTGCCAAAATGATTTTATTAAATTTGAATCCATTAAGATTATCATTTTGAAATGTTTACTTTATAAAAATTTTAATGCTTAAATATGTATTGCAACAATTTTTTTAGAAAAATGTTGAAAGCAAAAATTAACTGCGGTCGGCGGACCTCTCATAGACCCATAACACATGTCTGAATTTAGGAGTTTTATGAGCTAACTACAGAGATTAGACGTGCCATTTTGGGATTTTCATATCCGTTTACCGTTTTTTCTAATCAAATTTAGTAAGTTAGCTATAAACATTAAAATTTTAAATAAAATGTCAATAATTAAACATTGAAAAATATTATGTGTTTAAAATTAAACTGTTAAAGATAATATTTAAAAAAAAAAATTGCATATTTAGGGTGGGGTGCCAAATATATTGTATAATGTAAATGTTGAAGTAAGAACTTGGTAAACTTAGAAATTTATTTCTTATTATTTGAGATAAAAAAATATAAGTTACAGATTTTTAAATAAAAATGCTTTAACTTTTTTTTGTTAGGGTATTCTCGAGGTCGCGAAATCTGTTAATTTGGTCATAAAACGTCATTATGGACGGACATAAATAGCCGAAGGCGGAAGATACAACGGTATGAGATAAGGCCATCATGGGGATATATTCATTTGTATATTTATATACTTTTTTTTTCTAATATTGATGTTTGTCGACCTGTGAAAATAACAATTTTTATTATTTCTGTTATAGCTAATTTTATTTATAAGTCTCATTCAATTCATATGTACATTTGCGTGTTTATTTGAATGGTAAATGTCCAAGGGCAATAGGCTGTTGCCATAAATATTTGCCAAACGCGAATGATAGGTGCACGAATATTCTACTTTTCTTATATAAACCTCTTAATATTATATTGCTTAACTATCTGTATTTAGTGTTTAATTGAATGGGGTAAATTACGTGATATAACAAAGTTCCAATTTTTTAATGCCTTATTAATAAGGGATCGTCAATGCCTTGGGTTATTAGCCAATTATTTTACTTTATACTACTTTTACATATTATTTTCCTCCTTTCCATTCCGATTTGATATTTTATATAATTATCCCCTGACTTTATATCTATAATATTATTTTATTAAATTTAGAGTAATTAGCTTACATTATTTTTTTCCATGTATTATTAATATTTTGTTAGTGGTTTTGTTTTTTAATACTTCGGTGTTAAACAGGCCTTGCGCACATAAAAAACGCAACAAATAATCTGTAACGGTCTTCTTTAGAATGAGTTTATCATCAGATTTAAATTGGGTTTAGCTTGAAATTAAAGTAGGTTAGGGTTAAAACTAGAGTTAAATTTGAGTTGGATTAAGTTAGGTTAAATAAAGCTCAATAAGTAGTTTAAAAACATGCTTTAACTAACTATTAAGAAATAATTAAATTTTAAAATATAGTAAGAGCAGATTTAAAGTTAATTCATTACATTATTAATAATTAGGATTAACATCTTTTTGTAAAAATGCGTATTATCACAAACCAATATTTATAACAATCATTAAAATTAATTTAAAAAAATTAATTAATTACCGCTCTCTTAATAAAACGAATGTGTTGAAAGTTATTATTAAAAATATGTGCAAAATTTAATATTTAAGAATGTATATTTAAATATAAAGTCATTTTAAAAGGAGAGAATTAAGTAGTAAAAATAGGTTAAAACAATCGCGTGATGCCCTAGAGCATTGATAGCATTACCCTGCGGCATTTAAGTTAGGTTTGAAAAAAACGCGATTGCTTAGTGCTCCAGGCTTGAGCTATTGCATAATGCCCTAGGCAATAATATTTCCCAGAACTTGCTTAATTCCCTAAAACATATATAATTATAAAATATATAATTAATCTTGACTCCCTTTTAAACTTGATGGGTCGGAGGCTACCTAATTTGCATGGCCATGGCAACTGAAGGTAATATATAATTATTATTGGGGCATAAATATTAACTAACTTTCTTTCACCCTACCAATCGCGGGTCTACTTTTTCTAGTTTAACACCAATGCGCGTTTACTAGCTCATTAATTAATTAATTACATTATAAGGAAAATATGTACTGGAGATATAATTTAGTGTTCCATCATATTGCTGCCCTCAATTGTATATGAAACTATTTATCACGGAGGCATCAGGTGCAATGGATGCAAAAGGCAATTTGATGTTTTGCGAGGGTAGCCTCAAATATACATTTGCGACTGCATATATGAATAATTCTCCCAAAAAGATTTTTGCAATAAATTCTTAGTAAGGCAACTGCTTATCAATTGTTTACTATATATATAAGTGTTAGCATTCCCAAATTATGTTTTTGTATGTCAACAGATTTTGGTGTAGTACTAAAGTTAATCGCTTGTAAGTTTAATCCATTATTGAATGAACTCTTACTCGACAACCGAGTGAGACTATGAAAAAGTTGAAAACCCACTTTATGACCAGCCTGACAATATACTAACAATGGTTAGCGGTTAGTTTTAAATATGTTAACTGGCCGTCATCTTAAACTTGGTATTTATAATTCCATCAATAAATACAAGTATTTTAAGTATTTCTATGTCACTCATACATAAGGTAGACCGCCTACAACGTAAATGAATAGTTCTTTTAAATCAAATGAGTCTTTACTAACAAAATGTCAACGAAAATCTATTTTGGGGGCCTTAAACAACCGGAACCTGACTCCCAATGCCGTTAAACTACCGTGCCAAGATATTGGTGTAAAGTTTGGTGGGGGAGGTCGGGAAAAGCTTCTAACGGTGTTAATTTAACCAATTCCCAATTTTCCTCTATTTATGCTGAAAGCAAACATTTCAGTTTTTGTCACTTTTATTGTTCACAATGCCAAAAATTAAAAAAGGGCGAGTTAAAAGTTTTTGAATTAGCCAACATGTCAAAGCTAAGATTGCAGGGACGACGGAAAGAATTGTTGACTACGGACAAAATGAGCGGCTCCAGGGGCTGACTCAGTTGAGTTATGTGAGATTTATTACTCGCCGTATGTTTTAGGCCTCGGATAAATGAACGACTTCGGGATTCATTGGCGGACACCCATACAACTAATCACTAGACTCAACGCTATTTAACCTTATTTGGTATACAAGCTTGCAATAGCTCAAGGTCGAATACAGTATTCATCTCATACGCAATGAATCTAAAAATAGGTCCAATCCTTATCTCAATCAAACGACTTTTGAAATTATTTGATATTATTAATATTAAGATCAAGGTAATTTTAGTTCAGAAAGCACTTAAAATTATACTTTAACAGTATAGGTTTTGTAAATTAAAATTTAAATTTAAGTAAATTTTTAAATCTGAATAATACCTTTAACTAAAATGTCTAATCAGAAAAATGATTGCTCTATACCTGAACGTTTTCTTGAATTTTGGTCCTATTTGAACTAATTCAAAATTTATGGAATTATTAATTCGCCACAAAGGTGTCAATAGTAATTTTTTTCGGATTCGTTAATCTTGATGACATATCTTATTTTTAAATTTCATATATATTTTAATATTTCAATCTTAAAATTATCAAGCTTTATTGGTTAAGTAAATTCTGATGTCTCAAATTAGCCTATACATATTGTTTCCCTTGATATTTTGCCTGGGGATTGTTATAAATTCCTTCTTGGCCTATGTCCTTTTCCAATTCCAGTTTCGAGTAAATCCTTCATACATGTTTCTGCGGATGGTCCTTACCTGTTGTTTGGGGATGAACATCATCTACATAATCTATTACGCCGAAGTCCGTCGCAAGGATGCTTTCCCTTTTATCCAGAGGCTATGGAGAATTAATGCACTAATGTATGCCTATGCCCTGTTTACTACAATCCGGAGCACGCTCATGAACACCATCATGGTAGCTAATATTGGTTACTTTTACGAAAAGTTTTTGTGCGCGATAAAACCACTCGTCATTCGAAGAATCCGACGAAAACCATATTACAGGGCTATCCCCTACCTTATCGTTCTATCATTTTTAGCCTTGCACCTTAATAATTCGATCAAAACAGTATTTATCATTGTAGCTTACAATAAGACAGAAATTGAAGCGGGATTACAAAGCCATGCCATAAGGCAAGAACTGCCACAATACGTCAAAAATGGCATAAACATGACAGATTTGTTCTCCTATGGACCAGAGGTGTACAGTTTTCGACGAAGGAGTTACACCTTAATTGAAAAATGGTTCTTTCCACTGCGTGAGGTTTTTCTTTTTAGTTTCGGGTGGGTAGCTCTGTTAGGTATGCTAGTTCTCCTTATCAAGGAAATGTTAAAGCTCCATAGGCAATATTCTTCAAATATAGCACGATATGCACCGTTTAACAATGACGGCCTTACAAGAGTTCAGGCAACCACAAGGCATTCGGGTCTCTGTTGGTTCTACAGGGATTTTTTTTTCTCCACAGTTCCCATAGGCCTTCTTTTAGTTTCTTCCTGCCGACAGAGAAATCTTACGCTCAGGCTGCAAAGCACCAAACGGGCCATTCAGCTTTCCTGCTGGTACCTTTTGATATCGGCCGTCTCGTTACTACTTACGGGTCCATTTTTTATATCTAAAATGCGGTTGTTATTTAACCCTTCACTTTGCGTATATTATTGCGCTTTTGCTAAATTTTTTGATTCTGGGACCATGTTAGCAGAATCGTTGAACTACACTTTTTTGCCGTTAGCATACGTGCTTTTAGAAAGTAACCTGTACAGGTATTTAAGGCAGAACTTTTTAAAATTTAACAGGAACGTTGTATTTCCACGAGCATAATTAGTCAAGCTACATATTTTAAAAGGAATTTTGGGACTACGATTGTCAATTCTTATTTTATAAGATTGTCCCTCTGTTTAAATAATTGTTGTTCTTCAAACTTTAATAAATTATGCAAACTTATCAATATGTTGGTCAATATAGCTGTGGCTGAAGGCGCGGTATTACTTTACGGCGGTCACATAGAATATGGGATGCCGGTTATATTTTACAAAAGCTCTGGCTACATTTTTTTTGCAACAAAAAGTGTATATGGATGTTCATGGTTGCGTTTTTTAATAAATGGCGCCACGCGCGTTTTGCCAATAAATATGTTCAAAGACAACCGCAATTAAAAAAAATAAAATTTTGTAAATTGGGTCTCATCATGATTAAATGCTAATAATATTTAAAACACAGGTCAACAATTTTTTGAGAGTTATGAGTTAACTACAGAGATCAAACCTGCCATCTTAAGGAATATCAATTCCTTTTACCGTTTTTGCTAATCAAACTCAGTTAGTCAATTATAAACAATGTAAATTGTAGAAAAAAAGGTTAAAAAACCAAAAAAAGATTCATAAATAAAAATAAAAATTTTATTTTTGCATATTCACAATAGTTATGTTGAATTAAAACTTCAAATAATATTTTCATTAAAAACCGATAATATATCGTCGTATTTAAGTTTGGACGCGAAATATTTTGTATTATCTAAATGCCGATGTAAGAGCTTGATATATTAATAAAAAAAATTTCTATTATTTGTGATTAAAAATATAAGTTACAAGGGATTTTAATATGCAAAAAAGATTTTTAAATATTTTCTTTTTAATTAGATTCATCAATTTGATCAAAGATCTAAGGAGCCAAAGACGGAAGAAACTAAGAAAAACGAAAAATATATATGAGATTAGGCCATCATGGGGATGCATTCATTTATGCCTATAATAATAATCACGTTTCTGACATAAATATTTGTTGACCTGTGTAATTTATAGATCGTTTATGATATTTTCAAATAAGGGGGTGCCTTTATTTTTCGGAAAATTAAAAACAATGGTTAACATCCATCTAAATATTTTTTTACAATGCCCTTAAAGTGCATTTCATGCTACATGAAAAAATGAAAACGAAATGAAACATGGCCATTATTAATTTCTTAATATACCTTTGTTAAAACCCTTGGTTACATGCGTTAAAAGTTACAACATCACAAGGTGGGCCTTAATCCCTAATTATAAATTGAGCAATATAAGTTTAAGGGAAAGACTTAGTTTTTTTTATTTTGTGGCAATGAATAAAAATTAAATACAATTGACTTATAAATGGGTGTAAAGAGTTTTAGAAATTTTACAACGATCAAAACTAATTTTCAAAATTCTTTTTTTAAAAATCGTTTACAACTTTAAATTAAACTAACTATATAAAGACAATTTTTAATTGAATCATATAAACCGTATCAATTTTACCTTTTTAACATAATTAAGAAATATTTTTACAACACCAATCCATAAAAATAATCAAAAATGTTCAACATCATTAATCTCACGAGCATTTATATAAATTGATGTAAAATTGTTAGAAAAAGAACTGCTAAAATTTAAATAATAAAACTAACTAGTTTCCATTTACCTAGGAAATAAGATAAGCTGGGTTTGCACATACACATATTAATAGCGGGTTAACAATTATAATAATTTAAAAATATCAACTATAATTTATTTTTATAGGTACTAGATTTTAATAGACACAGATGTCTACACTTCCTAAAAAAGGAGGCACTCAATTTGGCGGATTTTGGTTGTTAATTAACGTTAGCTGAAATGGTGAAAAAGTGTTTTTTAGATTACAATTATATGCAATTATTGTCTAAAAATAATAAAAATCCAACTAGTTATATATTTTTAATTTATAAAAAATACACTGCAAAAATTATAAACTAAATTACTAGCAAAAAAATATTTTTTTAAAAATACAAATCCTTAATTTGTATTATTAAGTACTATTTAGATCTTTTATAAATATGAATTTAAAATTAAAAATAATTAATGTACTTTAATTTCATTAAACTCTTTTGCCTCACTCCTTATGGTATTTAATATAGCAGTAGCAATTTAATGGAGGCACTTGAGGGCACGTTTAAACTTTATTCGTTTTTACAAAAAATTTCAAAATTTTAAAAATCCAAAACTTTTAAAATTTATTTTTAACATCGAAAATTATTAACCCTTGTTATTACATTATTTTCTTAAACTCAGAGCCGTTGCTCTAACCATAGCTGATTATCAAGACTCTCAGCAAAATTCTGACCTTAAAAAAGTTTCAACATTGAATAAAAAATTTTTTTTTTAATTTTTTTTTTAAATTTATTTAATTTGAACGACTCCTCGTCATTCATTCGGCGCGTTATTACTATTTTTGTTTTTTAAACCATTTTGTGATCAAGTTTACGTGATTTCAAGAAATATCAACCTATTGTCATTTTATATTTGAAATATGTAAAATAGGTGATTTTGTTTAGAATATAATTATTGTATTTTAAAAATTTATGAAAGGGCGCGTTCAGACTCCGCTCGTTTTTTTGAAAAATTTTAAAATTTTTAAAATTTTAAAATTTTTCCCTTTTGACAATGAACGCTTTTTTGCAAAAAGTCGCCAATTTTTGCAATTAGCATTTAAATAATTTTTTTTTAAAGAAAAGTTTTTAAAAAATTTTGAAAAAAATAAAAAAAATTAAAAAAATTCGGAATTTTTAAAATTTTTAAAATTTTTCAAAAAAAGGAAATGAGTCTGAACGCGCCTTAATGCGCTAATAGCGCCATTTTACCGTTTTTTGTTATTTTTATAACAATTCTGTGGTCAAGTTAAGGTGACACTATCATGATCATATACTATACTATATTTAAATAAGTGAATTAGGTAATTTTTCAAGTTATTTAAAAAATTTATGAAATGTGTTTTTTAGAGCAGAGCAGGGGATTTTGAAGGGGGGGGGGCATAATGGGGCAGTTGCCCCCTTTAAATTTTTTTTAAACTTTATTATTTAACATTGGTTGAATTTTTATATCAAACATATAAAAGGGAATAGAAATCAACAAAATTGCTATTTTTTAGAAAATATAGGCTCTATTAATTTTTGCAAATAAAACAATAATATTAAAATTTAATTTGTAGTTCCTTTTCTTTAAAAAATTCTATGCCCCTCTTTAGAAAAATTTCTGCATACGCCCCTGGAGCAGAAACAACCTAACATAATTTTTTTTGATTTTTTAGGTTAAAATTTAATACATGAGTAAAACTAAAATCTTACAACATGTTAAATCGATATATTTAAACTGACAAGTCTGGTGCTTTATATTTTATTTTTAAAATTTGCGCGGTTTATCCAGCTGATTAATTGCAAAAAGCATGGAAAATATATATTGGAAACGTTCAGATATTGTGCGCCACCATATGGCTGCCCTCAGCTTTTTACGAAGGATATCTAGCACTGAGCCATCAGATGTATTAGATGCAAATGTTAAAAAGATAAAACCCCAGAACGTAACAGATACTACTATCGGGGAAATGTATGTGCATATTTAATAATTTTTTATTAGGGAGCATCTAATACTTAAATTTAGAAAAATTAATTCGACAAACGCAAATTTACTTAAATATGTAGAAAATATACAACGGAAAAAAATTTTATCAATATCTAAAGAAGCATTCTCTGATAATCTGTATCTTTTAAGGTTTAAAGCTGGTGACTTGTATGAAAATGTAATATTAAATTATTTTTTATTTAAGGAAATATCTTATCAAAATATCTTAGATAATGTTATGGCCCATAGTGAAAATGTTTTATCAAGCAAGATTGTAACACATGAAACCTTACCTTACCACAATGTTATTGATCCTCTTCTCATAGTTTCACCTAAAAAATTTTTTAAAAATGAATTATTTTTTATTGACAAAGCATTTAATTCAGAAAATTTGAAAGGTAGAATTTATAAATTTTGAATCTCCATTAATCATTTATACAATATTTTTGTCATAAATGTAAGTTTAGGTTAGCAAATTAATATAGGTTATTATCAGAAACATTCAATAATAATTATTTTTATTTAATTTTTTCAACCCTCTGGATATTTCAAATCTATTAAGGTATTTTGGGGGGCACTTACTAGTTACAATTTAATAATTCAATCTTTTTTAATCCTTAAATAACTTTGAAAAACTCTAGATAAAAAAAAAATTTTATTGTTAATTTACTTATATCATAATGTAAATTTACATTGCCTTATTGCTTTTAGGGTATTTTTAAATTTAAGATAGTATTTAAAAATTGGTCTTTCAAAAATAAATTTGTTATTTTTCATAATTGCCAATAGAACTTATGTAATATATTGTGATTTTTTAGTTTTTTTACCTTATCATCTTTAAAATAGGGAATAATATCTCTTAAAATTAATTATTAAAATTAAATAACCTAAAATATTTTTGAGATATTTTTAAGTAAATAGAGATTTAATTTGATTTTGAAAATAATATCTGATTTGCCTCTAGGATTATTTTTGCCTTAAATTTTTACTTGATTAATAATAAAGAATGTAATGCCATCGGGTCATTAAAAAAGTTATAAATATAGATGGGGATGTTTTATGGAAATTGTACTTCCACAAATTATAAAAACATAAATTGTGATTTTTTACCTCATATATATGCTGAAAATTTAAGCCCCTTTAAAAGAATTACAAAATATATTTATAATTTCTTTCAATTGTAGGCTAAAGACAGTTTTTTGAAATGTAAAATTGGTCCTGCAAATTGCTATCTAATCATTAAGCCCCCCTCCCCTCCCCCTTTCCCCCAATTCTGCCATGCCTTGTTACATAACCATCAATTAATGTATATCGATTTGCACGTATAGTAAAAAATTTTGATTTCAAGAACAAATTATCTGTAGCTGGATTTAATTACTTATTTAATTACTCAAATTAAGACCTTATTTTACAACTTGTTTTATAATTATAATACCTTCAATTCACATAAATTATTTAGATGTAACAGAATCAATTCCTCTTACTCATTTCACCTCTGCTGATTCTAATTCAAATTTCCTGGCAAATTCAGATTTACTTACATATACAGAAGATATATTGAAAGGTATTACACTCAAACAACTAATACCACTTCTTTTCTCCTCAACTCTAACAAATTTGAAAAGGTTTGGAAACGACGAATCAATGATGAATTCAAGCAGCAGTTTCCTAACATAAACATTACCCTAACCAAATTTATTAGGTAAATAATGATAAGATTCCACGGGCATTCTAAACTTAGCTGCTCAAAGTCTGAAATTGTAGCCCCCAATCCATCTACTTAGCTTATATTAACTTTCAGTCCAGCCAACCAGTTCAGTGCTAAAAATTAACCTAAGCTGATTGGTTATTCATAGGTCAACAAATATCAATGGCACAACAATGAATTATTTAAAAACATAAAAGAATGGATCCCCATGATGGCCTAATCTCATATATGTTTTCCGTTTTTATTAGTTTCTTCCGTCTTTGGCTCCTTAAATCCCTTTATAACGAAAAATGGCCTTTTTTGACCAAATTGACAGATCTAAATATACCCTATAAAGAAAAAATTTAAATATCTTTTTTGTATTAAAATTCCTTGTAAATTATATATTTAATCACAAATAATGGAAAAAAATTTTATCAATATATCAAGCTCTTACATCGGCATTTAGATAATACAAAATATTTCGCGTCCAAACTTAAATACGACACGATATATTATCGGTTTTTAATGAAAATATTATTTGAAGTTTAAATTTAACAGTTTAACTATTGTAGATATGCAAAAATTAAATATCAATTAATTTTTGTTTTTGACTCTTTTTGGTTTTTTAACCTTTTTTTCTAAAATATTCAATGTTTATAACGGACTAACTAAGTTTGATTAGGAAAAACGGTAAAATTTGATATTCCCTAAGATGGCAGGTTTGATCCCTATAGTTGACTCATAACTCTCAAAAAATTGTTGACCTGTGTTAATATAAGGTTAAAAATATATTTTTTAGGTTACAAATTTTTGGGGAAAAGGCATGTTTGGTTAAGGGTGTGTGGCTATAAAACAAAAACAGAAAAATATTTTAT
>JAUIRJ010000094.1:0-45441 GCA_030555515.1 Acutogordius australiensis | reverse complement strand
TAGCTGAAGACGTCGTCCTATCTGCTTATGCAAAGCTACCGTTAATTTTAAAGACCTAGCCGCCCTCGATGGTTTGGGCGCCGTCCTATAAAATAGGCCACATTTCTCCCTTTACTTTGCAGCCAGAATATTTAATGCCGCAGATACAAATTATTCTATCGAAACGAATGGTATGGCATTGAAACACTTTAAAACTTGATTTACGGTTGACACACAAGAATTTTAACCGATCACCTTATTGTTAATTAAAGGGCCCTACAAGAGACGTAAAATACGTAAGTCTGTTACATAAATTAAATCGAACTACAAAGCTTCAGCCTTTGATGTTATAACCTAAGTCTCAATTACTATAGAATGACAAGCAGAAAACAGCTCGTTCACATGTCGACCATTGATAACAGAAGAACGTCCTAAAACAATTCCCCCTTCATTTCCATGTCAAGTTAAAATTGGTAGAGATGAGCGTAGCTGTCCATCGCACGCTGCCACCCCCTAAGAATTGTAAAAGAAAAAGGTATTGTTATTGCAACTTCTAACTACCAATTAATACCAAGAAAAGGTACCGAATTAAAATGCCATGAGAAGCTCTTTCAATGCCATTTAAATAATCTAATAATTTTTAGCTACGTTTATAGGAATTTAGAATCTAAAGCATTAACATGAAGTGCAGTTAAAGTAATTTTATTTAAATATAGCCCATCACACAAATAAGCAAAATTAAATGGTATAATTAAATTTTAATATATGACTGAAATTAGATTTAAAATCATATTTAACACTATTTCGCACAAAAGTTAGAAATTGAGAAAACACTTCAAAACTCCCATTAGAAATATTAAGGACAATTATAGTTTTTAACATGAATAAAAAAAAATTACCAAAAAAAGAATTTAATTATTTTTTAAATACAAATACATAACTTAAACTGATTTATTTAAAAAAAAAATAATTTTTAATTTATCTCATTTGCAAATAAAGTTAGATTATTTTAAATTGCATCAATACAAATTAAAGAACTTGAATAAATTTGCTACTAATCCAATCGGGGTAGAATCCCATGCAGCCCTAGCGGCCGCTTCCAACATTTTATTGAGAGTAGACTCTTCTTCACAAACAATCTTTTTCTCGTCTCTTCCTTTAACCATGATATGTTCATATCGGTTAACAAACTGTGCGTGGCTCAAAGTTTTCACATGGCTAAAATTTCCGTTTTTTATACCTTCATTTTGCACTATTTCGAATTCGTAATACCTATGGCCTAACTTATTCTTCCTCCAAATTTCTATAAAAAGCATGGCTCCATAATCCGGGCGAACGGTGTAGGGTACTCCTAGGATTGTCTTAACTGCGGCTATAGTATGATCGTGGCCCGAAAACATTTGAAACGTTGGAATATTTCGCGATGTTTTATTCGCCAACTTACTAGTGCTTTGTTGTAGAATGTCGTCAACTCTCCCAAAAAAGGCGCCGATAACTTCTCTTTGCAGC
The DNA here is from genome assembly GCA_030555515.1 of Acutogordius australiensis. Lineage (NCBI taxonomy): Eukaryota > Metazoa > Nematomorpha > Gordioida > Gordea > Gordiidae > Acutogordius > Acutogordius australiensis. Next base: position 43,953 of record JAUIRJ010000094.1, on the reverse strand, counting down.
TTTGGATTATTGTAAATACCGTAAACGAACATTTGATCCAGCACTTTACCTAGCGTCTCTTTATAAATCAACGGTCGTACAGCCAATTTTTTTTCCCCATCTAGTTTGGTTAGAGCTGCAATATCTCTGGCCCGTTCTTCTGCGCTTAGGTATGGGCAAGTGTAATTGCTATAATCGGTACAACTATCTTGCGCCTTCAAGCGCTCAATTAAGTGCTGGTAACAATCGGCAACGTCGGCTGCCCCCAAAATAATTTCCGGCAGTAAAAATCTGGCGTTATGAGAAGGTTCCTCAGTTTGCTCATATCCTATTCCGTAATGTTTTTGTATTTATCGATGTTCTATTTAACTTGTTGCTTTATGTTGGCGCACTCGCTAGCGGCAGCGAGCACAATATCAGGGAGTAGGGTTAAGTTTTTTCCTATGTCGTCTCGATCGCCTGCTATGTCAATTACGCTTTTTTCGGTACCAGGCTTCCGTCATACCGATGAAAAAGGCTCGGCCCGTTTTTGAGCTCGAGACGATTTATTTGAAGCAAGGATTTGTAATTTTGAAGAGGGAAACTTGCACGGACCGATCTTTTTGATAAACTTGAGACTTGGTCTATAATTTTGGCACGTTCGATGGCCCTGAATAATAATTTCTTCCATACCGTAACGGGTCAGCTCACCTTCCCCTTTAGGAAACACCGATGCGTCCTGCATAAAATCAGGTGATGAAAGGTCTTTGTAGGTGCCGCGAGATCCGTGTCTCATTAAACCAATAACTTGAACCAATTTCCCTTTGGGCGAGAAAAAATATGCGACACAGGTATACAAAAATCAATAATTGTCTGAAAAAGAGATAAATTTATTATGACACTAAGAGGAAAAACAAACTTTTATTTAAGTAAATTGATTGATTGTATTAAATGGACGTCCTTGGAGGCTTTTTAAAAACACATTCGCATGTGACCTTCACGTGACATTCACATTGGGCATGTCAAAACTCCGGGATTTGAAAAGGAGTCCATCGGAGCTCCGGAGTTTTATTTTTTTTGAATTTAGTTAACATTAGCTTATTGATATTATTGGAATTTGTATTTTTGTAGTCCAAACTCATTTTTCTTTCATAAAAGTTGTAAATAAATGAGAGAGTAGCTAATTATGTAATAATTATATGTATTAACTAGCAAATTTAAAAAAAAACTCCGGATTTTTTGACTCCTTCCCGATTCCGGAGTTTCTACATTTACATCACAGAGATTGTGATTATTATGTGTAGATACTATTTTTAGCTATCTCGCCCACTTTAGAGGACAAAAAAATTGTAATATGTTTGGATTTACACTTAATAGAAGAAAAAATTTTTAAAAGAGGTTATTCAAAAATAGGATATATAAAAATAGCGGTAGGAAAAAAAACGTTGGAGGCACGCTTAAATGCAAATTAGAATTTAAGTTGAGCCGTGGTAATCCAGCCCTTCTAACAAATTTTAACTACGGCTTGACCAGCCCGAAATTGTGCATGTTTTTAAATTTTGATCTGTACCAACCCAAAATTGTTAATAACAGGTTAACTATCAATGTCACAAAAATTAAGTTTATGAAAATATAAAAGCGTGCATTCCCATGATGACCATATCTTATATATGTTTTTCGCTTTTCTTAATTTCTTCCACCTTCGGCTCCTTAGATCCTTCTATATCAAAAAAATGGCCTTTATTGACCAAACTACAGATATTTAGACCTCGAGAATACCCTAAAAAAAATTTTAATTTTTTTTTTCATATGAAAAAACCTTGTAACTTATACATTATCTCAAATAATAGGAAATAAATTTGTTTTGTAAATCAAGCTCTTCCATGAGCACTTAGATAAATACAGAATATTTCGCGTACAAACTTAAATACGGCATGATATATTATCGGTGTTCAATAAAATTATTATTTGAAGTTTAATTAAACAGTTTAGCTCTAGTAAATATGCACATAAATAATAATTTCAATTTGTTTTTGTTTTTGAATCTTTTTGTTTTATTTGACATTTTTTTCATAATTTTTAAAGTTCATAGCTGATTAACTAAGTTTGATTAGAAAAAACGGTAAACAAATTTGAAAATCCCTAAATGGCAGGTTAGATATCTATAATTAGTTCATAACTCCAAAAATTGTTGACCTGTGTAAGATAATGTGATAATAAAAGAATATATTTTGATTTTAACCTAATAAGGCAAAAACAATTTAGAAATAAAAAGACAGAGCCGTGCCCGGTCATGAACTTTTTATATAATATGGCCGGCCCACGACCAGATTAGTTATTCAGCCCATAGATAAAATTTTGGGCGAGGGCGGCGGTGTTGTCTCGACTCAGATCTATGATACATAAATCATAAGAAAATTGAACTTTACGCCCCAAATCTTATTTTTTTTAATTTTAAAATTTGGTCTAACGGTAGCCATTTATATTTTATATACTAATGCCAAATACTCAAGTTAACAAATATTTTAAAATTATGAGCTAACTACGGAGATCAAACTTGTCTAGGGATTTTCAAATCCGTTTAACGTTTATCCATTCAAACTTAGTAAGCCAGCTATAAACATTGAAAATTTTGGATGTCTAAAAAAAATAATAACAAAAAAATAATGAAAAAAAATTATTATTGTATTTAAAATAGTTACACCGTTATTTTACTTGGATTACACAGGTCAACAAATATCAATGTCAGAAACGAGATTGTTATGAGAACATAAAAGAATGCAACCCCATGATGGCCCAATCTCATATATACTTTTCGTTTTTCTTAGTTTCTTCCTTCTTTGGCTTCTTAGATCCGTCTATAATGAAAACTGGCCTTTTTTGACCAAATTGATAGATCTAAATATACCCTAAGAAGAAAAAATATTAAAAATCTACATTTCATATATAAATTCCTTATCACTTATATTTTTAATCACAAATAATGGAAAATAAATTTTATTAATATATCAAGCTTTTACATCGGCATTTAGATAACACAAAATATTTCGCGTCCAAACTTAAATACGACATGATATATTATCGGTTTTTAATGAAAATATTATTTGAAGTTTGAATTTAACAGTTTACCTTGTGTGAATATGCAAAAATAAAATTTCAATTTTTTGTTTTGGAATCTTTTTTGTTATTTTGACCTTTTTTTCTAAAATTTTCAATGTTTATACCTGACTAACTAAGTTTGATTAGGAAATACGGTAAACGGATTTAATATTTCCTAAGATGGCAGGTTTCATCTCTGTAGTTAACTCCTAACTCTCATAAAAATGTTGACCTGTGTTATATTTTTATTGATAACCGATAATAAATTGAGTCATATTTAAGTTGGGGTGCCAAATAATTGTATAATCTAATTGTCGGTATTAGAAAATTTTCTTTATTTAGATAAATAAATAAGTTAAAAGTTTATACGAAAAAATTTTCTTTTTAGGGTATTTTCGAGATCGCAAAATCTGTCAATTTGGTAAAAAAAAGACATTTTTTATTATGGACAGATCTAAAAAGTTGAAGGCAGAAGATACTATTAGTTTTATTTTTTAATTTGTTAGATATGGAAAGCATTGATTTATTTAACAATTCTATATATATCTAGAGACCGCTACATCTAACTTTATGAATTATGACTGCGTAGATCTTTGAAGACCTTTGGGGACAATCTAAAATCTCTGGTTTTGAGTTTTTCCAGACCTTTCCACTATGTGGATTACCCTTTGCCTCTTTAATTCCAACGGATTACCCCCTTTTGTAAATAAGAAGTTAATACATGCTGGTGACCTAGGCTACTTCTAGAACTAAACGCTTTAGGATTTGTTAGCGGTCATCAATTTATCAATTAACCAGGCTTGAGGCTGCTATTGAATGTACACAACAAAACAGCTTTTTTGATTTTATGTAATTTTTTATATGATATTCGCACGAATAAAATTACCTTTAAAGTGTTTCATATTGTATAGGTCAACGTTGAGTTTATGAACTAACTTTAGGACCAGCCAGACCTGCTATATTAAAGAATTTTAAATCAATTTTTTTATAGGCCAGGTATAAAATTTTTTTAGATTGTTAAAAAACTAAATAAATATAACAAATATATGTTAAAAATTTTTTCACTTACAACAGCTAAACTGTTAATCAAACGTGGTGTCTATTTAGGCTGGGCTGCCAAAAAAGTTTTGATTAAATAATTTTTATTTTTTGGTATTCAGCGTAGGAAAATTGTCAATCTGCTCAAGTTGTCGATTTTTTAATATATACCTAAGAAATAGCCGGTCTCAAGAATTCATTAAATTTATTTGTTAGGCCATCATGGATATAATTTTCCCCAGTGTCATCATTTTTTATCACTTGTTGATTTTTGTCGACCTGTGTATTAAAATACGGCATGAATTTTTTCTATCCTTTTAAAATATCATATTTATTTTCAGCGAATGTACATAATTTTTATTAGGGAGTAATAGTTTTTAAAAAAATTTTTAAGAATATGGATTTGGATATTTTGAATATTAAATATTCTCAGAGCTAGATATTATTGCAAAGATAATAGAGAATAAATAATTAAAAACGCCAAATATTAATAATATAGTGTTGGTAATTATTCTAATGACATTTTGGATAAACCTTAATTGTCCTTGTGATAACTTATCTAATTGACCTTACCTTAATTGTCCATGTTGGTAATTGATCTGGTTAACCATTAATAAACCTTAGAGGTATATTGAATATATTTAGCTTTGTTTAATATTGATTTAATTGACCTTGTTTATAATTGAGTATTTTAGATTTCAAATTGTAACATTTATTATCCATCATATATTTATCAATAAATGTCCTTGACTAAATATATATAAACCGAATTAGAATTATATTCATAAATATAATATAACATAATAAATATATTTATATCAAATCCAATATTTTGGCTATACGACACGCGCCGATGTTCTAACATGGTGCCGAAGACCACGAATTAATCTGGGTTTACCAAAGATGACTCAATGAATAACGATAATGATAATTATGAAATATTCGAGGAACCTTATAATGATAATTCGGATGACTTTGCTGTGGATCAATGGAATTCACAAAGGTATAATAATTATGATTACCTCGCTGATGAACAAATATATGATAACGATTTTGATGAAAATCGTCAGGAACTCAGCAATCGTAATGGTCAATGTAGCATTTTCGGCGATCCTATACCAGTCTATTCAAATAGAATTTATATGGGAGTAAGATTTATGAAAATGCGTTATCTTGACGAAGGGGATGAGTCATTTAGTAATAATAATAATGATGATGATAATTATGATAATGATAATAATGAAATTCAACCGATTGAAATTGTTAATAATGAATTATGGGACACTCATATTATGATAGATTACAATAATGAGGGTGACTTGGGTACTACCGTTAAAACTTACAATTTTGATGACGATAACCTACACGAACCTTTTATACAGGTAAACAATTTTGACGATATTGAGGGCGAAAGGCATACAATCGATACCGATTTTGACGATAATAGTTTCTTCAATCTGAAAGAGGAACAACATTCTGAACATGATGTTAGCAATGACGAACAGGTGAATACCAGCAATACATGGTCACCCTTCGAAACAAACGAGGACGTTAATCAGTACTCTAAATCTTACGACAACGTGTGTGAAAACGAAATGGGGCAACAAGCCATGAGGAAGATGGATGATCACTCGATAAACTTGATCATCGATGACGATCAGGTGAACGATAGTGCCCCGTGGTACTTTGACATAGACTCGAGAAGTGACGTAATCGATGTCAACAAATCAACTTCGATTAGGAAACATAGCATTCAATTATGGGCGGCATTACGCACCCGAATTTAAATTTTAAATAAAGCAGGCCTTAATGTTAAGACAATGCATGATTTTTTTGATGGTTATAAGGAGAAAAATCATGTGGGGTGAAAAAGTTAATAAAGATTTTGTTTGTGGCCATTAAATGTATCTATATGCCATATGATAGAGGGAAGTTGTTAAACTGGCCTCACTGACAGGTAAGCAAAGAGAAGAACGAGCCTGCCTACACAAGGTCGCGAGTTCAACTCCTTGGCCACCATGTTGGTAATTATTCTAATGACATTTTGGATAAACCTTAATTGTCCTTGTGATAACTTATCAATTGACCTTACCTTATTTGTCTATGTTGGTAATTGATCTGGTTAACCATTAATAAACCTTAGAGGTATATTGAATATATTTAGCTTTGTTTAATATTGATTTAATTGACCTTGTTTATAATTGAGTATTTTAGATTGCAAATTGTAACATTTACTATCCATCATATATTTATCAATAAATGTCCTTGACTAAATATATATAAACCGAATTAGAATTATATTCATAAATATAATATAACATAATAAATATATTATCAAATCCAATATTTTGGCTATACGACACGCGCCGATGTTCTAACATGTAGGATTTTCAGATTTTCTAAATTAAAAAAAAATAATGAATTTTAAACGCGCCCAAATATTTTATAGAAAAAAACATTTTTACATTATTTTAATATATGGCTCTTAATGCCGTAATACAAGTTTTGCAACGTGGTTAAAAATTTGTGCTTGTTCAATAGGCTATTATATGCTGTGTGTGATGTTTACTTTTCATCTTTAAACATATTAACAACACTTTTATTAGAGTTATGAGTTAACTATTAAGATCAAACCTGCCATCTTAGGGAATATTAAATCCGTTGACCGTTTTTCTTAATCAAACTTTGTTAATCAGTTATAAACATTGAAAATTTTAGAAAAAAAGGTCAAAAAACCAAAAAAAAATTATAAACAAAAATAAATTAAAATTTTGTTTTTGCATATTTACAATAGTTAAACTGTTAAATTCAAACTTCAAATAATATTTTCATTAAAAACCGATAATATATCGTATGATATTTAAATTTGGACGCGAGATTATTTGTATTATCTATAGGCCGATGTAATAGATTGATATATTAATGAAAAAAATTTTTTATTATTTGTGATTAAAAATATAAGTTACAAGGAATTTTTATATGCAAAAAAGGTTTTTAAATTTTTTCTTTATAGGGTATAATTAGATCTGTCAATTTGGTCAAAAAAGGCCATTTCTCGTTATAGACGGATCTAAGGAGCCAAAGACGAAAGAAACTAAACAAAACGAAAAATATATATGAGATTAAGCCATCATGGGGATGTATTCTTTTATGTTTTCATAAAATTCACGCTTCTTACATTGATATTTGTTGACCTGTGAAGTAGATTCAAAAAGTTTTTGAAGTAATAATTACTACTGATAATAATGTAAAGTCGAGCTCTTTGCAAAAAATGAAATAAACCGCCTCCTGTATAAGGGGGCAAGCATTATTACTGCCCTATTTATTTGTAGCAATATCCTAATTTTAGAAATTGTTATATCATTCCTTTTTTTTACTAATTTAGGTCATGTACATTCCCTAGCAAGCACAGATATTTTTCCCTGTCTACAAACCTTCCTTCAATATATAGTTTCATTTCCTTGTCAATAAATCTGTATGATTTATTAATAATTTGATTTCAGAAAAGAATCTATATTTTAGGTACATTATTACATATAAAAATGGGAAAGAAGACACTATTTAGACAAGTGCCGGCCTAATTTAATGCAAAAACGTATGCTCTATAAACTTGTTAACAAAAATCATTTATCAAACTTGCACCAACAAAAAAAGTGAGCCAAGTTCAAAGTCAGTTTTAATATCCGTAAAAATATCTATTCTAAAAAAGTTTAAAATTTTTTTTTAAATCATTTCAATAATTGCATAAAACTAAATTTGGCAAAAAATGCGTTGTTCAATTTAAAATTTTATTTGAAAAATTTATTTTGAACGTGTTCTAGAGTGTAATTGTTAAATCATGTTAAATTTGACAATTAAATTGAGTATAATCATGTTTAAATATTATTTTTGAAAAAAAAAACTTAACGTTTAAGAATTTAAATTTGGAGGGCACCTTCAAAAAATCTTTTTTTTTAGCAAAATTTTAAATATTCTAAATAATTTAAAAATTATTGCAATTATTTTTTTCTCTTGACATAAAACGGATTTTCACAAACGTTGCCAATCTTGCTTTTTAACAATAAAAATACTTTTTCTGAAACAAAAGTTTTTATAAATTTTAGAAAAAAAAATAACAAAATTTTTAGAAATGAATTTTTACAAAAATAAATGAACTCTGAACGCCCTATGCTAAAACATTTGCTTCGAGATCGACTTTTGAAGCTTCCTTTACGTTGAGTTGGGATCGATGAATAACACTGGACAACAAAAAAAACAACATAAACGATTTTTTGAGGGTTTTGTAGAGAATTTTCTTGCGATAACGATCCCGAGTTTATTTTTTCCAGTGCCTCCAATTTTCTTTAAACCGCGTCCAAATGTTTAGAAAAAAATTAACAAAATTTCTTTTACTATTAATTCTACAAAAAATCTATTGGCATATTCAGATTCCTTATAAAAAACATATCTAAAAAAGGTTATTACCTAAAATTATTAGCAATTTACTTCAAGTTATTTAGGATCAAAAAACGGATTTTATAACGAAAACCAATAATTTTATAAAAATAAAAAAATAAAAAAAAAGTAAATATTTAAAAAAAATTTACCCCTTACGATAATAATGAATGTTTTCGTTATCTAAATATAATTTTAAACTTTTGTTACTATCCATAGGTTTTATGGTATAGAAGCCCAAAATACCCCAAAAATTGAAAATTCTCAACTTTGACACCAAATAACTAAAAATCTAAGGCATTGGCTAAAATTCTGATTTCATATTCGTGATCAGCGCCAAAAACTTGACCAATAACCATAGTCGCCATAAATGATGCTTAGAGTGGTCCAAATTGTTGTCCAGTGTAATTTAAAGTTATTCAAACTTGCGTGCCCGCCTACTCAGGGCTGGCAGAAACCTAGGGATTTTAATTCTAGGCTTTCGGGATGGGCAAGACCTAATAGGTCACACTATAGTTTCTCAGTGGGTAGAATGTTAAGCCGGTATGACAGGGATTTGAACCTCCGACCTGTCGCTTCTAAAAGCTACTCATCTGATAAATTATGAGAAAACTAACGTATACAAAAATAAAATCAAATGAGAAAATTAACGTAGCTCAACGCAAATAAATTCAAAGAACTTCTAAACCATCAAATCAAAGGATAATTACTATTATCAATAGCCTTGAAATTACATGTAAATAATAAAACGCCCTGGTTTTCTTATTTTGCGATTAAAAAATTAGAGCACAAACATATTTTAATATAAGGTCAGCTAATTAATTGCTTAAATTTTTTTTATATCTCTAAACTCTAACTTGCATGGCCATAAATGTTAAACGCAATATTGCGGTAGGGAGTTGAAAAAGGACTTGCCAACAAAAAACTTTATTAGTTTTTCTTCCTGGTATGAAAATATTGGCAGGACCGGTCCGAGATATATTGGCTTCCCTAGGCCAGCTATATCAGTACATATTTTATTTAGGCGCTAATATCCGTACATTTTCCATACTCTAGCTTAACACCCCTAATAATAAAATTGCTTGGTGCCCCCAAGCATTGCATGAGTTGCCCTTATGGACGAACCCCTGGGAAGCGGATTAAATTAAATTTTAGAGTCTAAAAAAATATTATACCTTGTGATCGAACTGAATAATTAAGCATAAATAGGCCCATTAGGAGAAGACTACATAAGTTGCACAAGTTTTTCAACATATTTAAAAATATTCTTTGTACTAAAAACTTTTTTAAAAATGATTCTAAACTAACAAACCGAGAGTTTAAATAGGTAACACATCTCTCGAGTGGTAAAAGAAAGCGGATTTATTGTTGATTCACCTGCAGCCAAGTGCCATGCATTTACAAATGAAATATTCGAAACAGGCCAAATTCCTAAAACATTAAACTATTGTTGAATATATTGTTACTTTCCTATTGCTTGAGAGTTTTTTAAATCAAAATTATGGTAGCTTTGTTAAAATGTTGAATGGAAAGCAACTACGCAAATACAAATTGAGAAAATAAACTCAATTTATATAAATTTGAACCTATAATTTAATTGACCGACGTTAAAAAAATGTTTAAATGAGATTTTTATAAAAAAAATATGCCCATTTTTTTTCAATCAAGTAAAAAGCTCATTTACATACCATTTATAATTTAGATGCTAAATAATATAGATTGACGCGCCCCTCCCTTTTCAGGTTGACAATATAAATATCAGAAAAAAAGTTTTTGGATAAAATTATTTTAATGGTGGCATTATCTCATACATATTATCCGTTTTCCGAGATTTCTTTCGCCTTCGGCTATTTTGCTACGTCCTATCAAAAAAGTAAACATGACCTGACATTTGCAACCTCAATAATACCCAATAGAACAAAAATTTAAGAATTTTGTAACTTTCAAATAATGAGAAGCAAAATTTTCAAGTATATCAAGCTCTTGCATCATCAACATTTAGATAATACAGAATATTTGGCATAAAAAACTTAAATAGGACAAGATACCTTATTGGTTTTTAATGAAAATATTTTTTGAAGCTTGAAATTAAGGGTTTAGCTGTGAATATATAAAAAAATTAATTTTTTGTTTTTAAACCTTGTTTTTTAACCTTTTTTTAAACATTTTTAATTTTCATAGCTGACTTACACAGTTTAATTTGAATAAAAGGTAAGCGGATTTGAAAATATTTGATAGCAGGTTTGGTCTCTATAGTTAGCTCATAACTCTCAAAAAATTTGTTGACTTGTGTTCAGATTTGTTCTAGTAAATATACTTGAGTTAAGGTTTTAAACCTTTTATCAATGGAAAAAAAAATTTAATTTAATATATTTTAAAGACTCCTAAAAATTAGTATACTTGGGAATTTTTTTAATACATTTTAAAATAATCCAATAAGGCAAATATTTTATGATTCAAAATACTGATTTGACAAAATACACTAATTATAGAAAAATAGGAAAAAAAAAACAAAAATATTTGAAAATAAAGTGTGCTACTAAATATCTTAGAATTATTTCCACACTTAAGCAAAAATATTGTAAAAACAATGGTTAGTAAGTGTCGATGTAAAAACCCAAATTTTAAAAATTCTAATTTTAAATTTTCAAAATTTTTTTTTCTTATGGCACGTGCAAAGTGAGTTTTTATTTTCGTGAAATTTTCAAAATTTTGAAAAAAAATTTTTGTAGTAAAACGCAAATTTTTAAAAAGTTGCCAAATTTAGTATATGCACATGAAATGCTTTTTCTAAAATATAAAATTTGAAAAAAATAAAATTTTTGAAGTTTTCAGAATTTTCAAAATTTTACGAAAATAAAAACTTTGCACGTGCCCTTAAATCAATAAGGTCAGAACGCGGCGTTATGTTAACACTGTAGTATTTGCTATATTTTAAAAAAAAACATCCTCTCTTACAAACGCAACTCGAGCAAATAGACTGAAATATGTAATAAAACATATACTAGAATTATTTAAAATATATTTAATAGACCGTTTGCATAAACAAGCATTAATAGCGTAGGCTAAATCATAGATTTTATATTATTATGAAAGTCAAGTATACCATTTATAACTACTGTATTTGTTTTTAATATGGATTCGCGATCTATTATATTATTTTCGAAAAATCCGCCTAAATTCATAATTTTTTTTGACCTCTACCGCCAAGTCAATTAAATGAATAATTCTTTTACAGCTAGCTCCAGTTTGTTGCAAAATTTTATGGCCAATCCCACTTAGGCTGCATGTGTTAAGAAAAAGAAAGATTTTTTACAAAAAAAAACATTTATTTAGAGCCGTGTCAAAATATAAAATTTTTCACCGTATGCCCTAGGCCTACTCGCTTGTTAGAATTAGGGTCAACTCCGGGGGAAGGGAGTCCCAAAGTTCCGGAGTTTTATTTTTTTTGAGGATTTGCTAGTTAACATTAGCTTATTTGGAGATATAGCCATTTGTATTTATGTAGTCCAAACTCATTTTGTTTATAAAAGTTTTAAATACATGAAAGAGCAGCTAATTATGTAACAATTACATGTATTATTAGTGAACTTTTCATGAGTTTATGGAGTCCCCATCCCGGAGTTTTGACATGCCCTAGTCAGAATAAGTTAAAATTTTTGTAAAATTATCGTGCCAGTCATAATTTGATTTTTTTATATATCAACGGTCCACATTAATATATGAAAGAAATCAACAGATTATCTTTATCGCTAAATAAATTATGAGATAACTTTTATATTTTAGAATAGCCAAAATGGCAAACATCTTTCAAATATCTAAATATAGAGTTAACTTAAGTGAATCGCACAGGCAACTTAGTCTATAGGAAAAAGGGGCCCTAAAGAATTCCCACATATAAAATCGGATTAATTAATTATTTTTGTTGATTAGGAGGAAATATGAACCTACATCTGCATTTCTTTGGGGTTAAAAAGATATCGCTGAAGAAGCTAATCGTTAAAATTCAACCTTATAAAAAAAATAAAGCACGTTAACTATGTAATTTGAATGACAGCTTTTAGATAATTTCTAAACCTTAATCAAAACCTCAACCTATTTTTTATGAAAATAAAAATGAATTTTTTAATTTGGTTTTGATGGTAACGTGGTGGTGTTTTTTATTTTTTCCCAAAGCGAGACATTGCATTTTAGTAAAAAATGCCCATTTGACATTGAACCTCTATTATAGTCAATATGTTGGATCCTCACTCTTGATATTATTTTACAAAAAAAAATGAGTTTGAGGTTTCCCCCATACCTTCCATTCCGAGTTTAGACTAATCCAAGCCAAAACGATTAATATTGCCGACGGGTTAAATAGTAAGATTTGATCGCACGTCAGCGACCATTTAAGCCTAGGCACACTCACTTTAGCATATCGTTTAGGGCCAACTGCCTAAGCAGGCCACTCAGCAAATTCAAATTAGTCGCACATTTATACTATTTTTCCGCAGAACTAAGCTTCCTTTCCACGGATTTACACTCGCAATCTCCTGCGTGTAAGACTGGAAAGTTTGCCATTTAGCTATCTAAGCCGATTGAAAAATCATCAGTTGAGAGGATAAGATTGGCTAAAACAATGTTAAAATGTTAATATAATTTCTTTCAACATTGTTTTACTATTTGCACGCCGCTTTGGCTCCGTTTCTCTCTCCCTTGGCTAACATCAAATACGCTTATTTTATCATTATTTGTATTTTTATCAGCCTATTGAAAGGTAATAATGCAATAACTACGTTAATTTACGACGGATCATCGTAATAGGAGTTATGTATTATTTTTTTTAGTATTTCAATCTTATTTTGAAATTTTAATTTTAGTTGCTGATTTTAAAAAAAGATTTTTACATCTAGGCCTGGGGAAAGTGTGGTGGACCAATGAAAAATATGGGCCAAAAAAATCCATAGTATTTATTAACCATCTTCTCCCTTCCCCCAAAAAGTGAGTTAACTTTTTCCAAAACAAAAGGAGAAAAAGAGCTCCTTTTATTTTACAATATTTATATAGATTAAAAAACCTTTTATTGCATAGGTCAACAAAAAACAATGTCAGAAATGTTTTGAAAACATATTGAATGCATCTCCAAGATGGCCTAATATCATATGTTTTTTTAGTTTCTTCCGCCTTTGGCTTCTTAAATACGTCCATATCAATAAATGTTGACCAGACAGATGTAACCTCAAAAATAATCTAGTAAAAAAAATTTAAGAATCTTCTTTCATATAAAAATCCCTTGTTTAATATTTATGATCTCAAATAAATTAAAAATAAAATTTTTTAGTATATCAAGCTTTTGCATCAGCATTTAGATAATACAAAATATTTCGCTTCCAAACTTGACACGATATATAATCGGGTTAATGAAAATATTATTTGAAGTGAATTTGACAGTTTAACTGTGTGAATATAAAAAAAATTTCATTATTTTTGTTTTTGGATTTATTTTTTTTTGACATTTTTTTTTAATTTTTTAATGTTTATAGCTTAGCTAAACTAAGTTTGATTGAAAAAACGGTAAACGTGAAAATCCTTAAGATGGCAGTTTGATCTCTGTAGTTAGCTTATAACTCTCAAAAATTTGTTGCCTTGGGTTGTAGGAAAAATAAGGCTTAAGAAAGCCCATTGTTTTGTGAAAAAAATCCTATATATTTTTTTTGACTCATAATGAGTAAGCTTTTATTAATAGATAAGCCCTTAAAAAAGCCGCTTTGGCTGCCTTTTCATTAGTCCCTGTATACATCCTTATTTTATATATTACTAATTTTTAAAAATCTCGAATCTAAAGAATGATCAAAATTAGCATAATTAATAAGGTGTGAACAAAAGTGCCATCGAAATTATTATAAAAACTATATTAACAGGCAATCTGTTACTTTTGGGAAAAAAATTTATGCACAATATTATGAAACCTCAAAGTAAAATCTTAACAAAATCTGCGCCGTAGCGCAAATCGATTTAAACATTGCCTAGGTTGCTCTTTTGAATGCGCGGGTGTGAAAATAAAGATAACTATAAAAACTAACTCTGAAAAGTTGGACTATCTTATTTTTTTTTCAATACCTAAATACACTAATATCTCTCTCTTTCAGTCTATTTTAGTCTTAAAGGTCGGATACCATTCTGCGCGCTACTACTGCTCTAGTGTTTTTTGATTTTAATTATTGTTTATTCAATGTCTACATAAATATTTTCTATTTCATCTCATATCGAAATAGCTCGAATATTGGCAAAAGGCTACACAAAAACAAGGAAATGGCAAAATTATAATCAAATACGTTACAATTTTTACGAATTAGGCCAGTCAATGAGCCTTTTTAAAAAAAACAGGTAGGGCGCTCTTATAAAATAAAACAACAAGAGTATATCAAAAATATAATGGCCGCCTATTTAAAACCTAAAAATGATATTCAAAATTATTTTAACTTATTTTTATTTGCTAAAAAAAATATTTTACCAGCAAAATTATATATATGTCAAGCCTCTACTATCTATATGGTATCATCCTCTTAGGCACATATTTGATTCATCATTCGGTTCGACCTCAAGGTATAATTTGTTTATATGATGTTGCTTCAAGCGCTTCAAGGTTTAATTTTTGGCACGAAAATATAGCATTGTTGAAGCTCTCTAGTACCCGTAATTTGCATGGAAAATAAGACAAACCCAAATATTTCCCAATGCATAAAGCTTTATTTATATCCCCAAAATTTAAAGCCCCGAAAAATAAAACAACACAATCAGGCGGCATGGCTAGACCTATTTTATTAGAGAAGGCACTAACTTTGGTATTGCTTAGCGGTTAGCTTCAATTACACTGGACCACATAAAAAACGACATAGACGATTTTTCGAGGTTTTTGTAGATAATTTTCTTGCGATAAAGATCCCGGGTTTAGTTTTTATTCCAATGCCTCCAATTTTTTTTAAACCGCATTTAAAATTCGGAAAAATTACAAAATTTATTTAACTATAAATTTTCCAAAAAATCTATTGGCATAATCTGATTCCTTATAAAAAACATATCTAAAAAGTTATTACCTAAAATTATTAGCAATTTATTTTCAAGTTATAAAGGAAAAAACGGATTTTATGACGAAAACCACTAATTTTATAAATATAAAAAAAAATAAATATTATTAAAAAATAAAACGCCTTACGTTAATAATGAATGTTCCCGTTATCTAAATATGTTTTTAAACTTTTGTTACTACCCTTAGGTTTTATGATATAGAAGCCCAAAATACCCCAAAAATTGAAAAATCTTAACTTTGACACCGAATAACTAAAAATCTGAGGCATTTAATAAAATTCTGATTTCATACTCGTGATTAGCGCCAAAACCTTGACCAAAAACCATAGTTGCCATAAATGATGCTTAGGGTCGTCCAAATTTTGTTGTCCAGTGTTATTCACTAACCAGGATCAGCGCTGTTAACGTCACTGCACAACACAAAACTTGCAGCGCATTTCTACATCATGTGACAGCCTAAAATAAATTAATTGGTGTGCTAAAGCCTCGCTCTTTATTAGCTTTGCGATAACCCTTTTACAACCATCAAAATATAAATCATTATAATTAATATTAACCAAGTTGCAAACTATTATTTTTAAAAATATTTACGTTGTTGATTAGGCAATAATGAGCTGTTTGTCTTAATTTTAAATGTTTTGGTTTTAATCCATTTATGCAAAGTTCGAATTTTAGATAATTTGATATCTCTGATTATCGATTTAATGAGATATATTTACCTGTTGACGTCCTATATGTAAATAGTATCCGTGACACGGTAATACTTATACCCAATTATAAAGAGAGAGTTCATTGTGCGAGATATAGGAAAACATTTTTAATGTTTAATTGGAGTTCACTAGATTTGCAAACGAAAAAGAAATGGGGCATCTATGGCAATGTTAAAAAAATATAGTAAGACGGAGCCACCTTTTTTCATTAGTTTTTTTTTTGAAAATTTCTTAAGTTGAGAATTGGAATATCTTTACGATCTTTAATAGTAGGGGTCTAACTTCTATAAATTTTTTTGAGCCTTTCATTATGATTGAGATTTTTTTACCCAGCGTGTAAAATAAAGGGTATGTCCTATATTAAATTAAATCTTTGCTATATGCGTTGCATATTAGTAAATTTTGATTAAAAAGACGATACCCATTACATTTTACCCACTTTAAATGCTTCGCAGTAATAATTTTTTTAATATACATGCACATATCGTAGCGTATAATACTTATTTATACGTTATATAGATGCGCCTTTAGGGGAATTGGTTCAAGTCATCCGTCTGATGAGACATGGATCTCGTGGCACCTACAAAGACCTTTCACCACCCGATTACGTGCAAGAACCAACAGTCTTTCCCGAAGGGGAAGGAGAGTTGACCCGGTACGGTAAGCAAGAAATTATCATTCAAGGTCACCGAACGTGCCAAAACTATAGGAAAAGTTTGAAACTTAATAAAACTGGCCCGTGTAAGTTTCCTCCTTCGAAAATACAACTCCTGGCCACAAACATATCATCTCGGGCTCAAAAAACGGCCCGCGCTTTTTTTATTGGCCTGACGGATTATAAGGATCGATCCGGTGCAAGCGTGATTGATGTCACAGGTAATAAAGACGATATAGGGATGAATATAACATTACTTTCGCATATGGTACTAGCTGCGGCAAGCGAATGCTCAAATATAAAAAAGCTGGTTAAGAAAAATATTGACAAATACAAACGGTTTAGCCCAGAAGAAATTAAAAATTTGACGAATTTGCTCATGACTCCCAAACTTCTTATTAATTTAATTTTTTCGCACGTTCGTTCGCAAATAATTTTGGGGTCTGCCGACGTGGCAGATTGCTACGGGTATTTACTAGATCGATTAAATACTAAAGGAGACAATTGCAGCGATTATCACCGATACGCCTGTCCGTACCTAAATGCAGATGAAAAGGCTAAAGACATTGCATTTTTAGAATCATTGAACAAACAGGGTAAGCTTAATAAGTCTAGTAATAGCGAGTTACTCGGTAAAACACTCAATCAAATGTTCGTGTATGGCATTTTTAATAATACCGATCTACAAAAAAAAGTTATTGGAACTTTTTTCGGGAGAGTAGACGAGATTATGGACCAGCAGTCCGAAACAACGGTGAAAGCAGAGTCACAAAGCATTCCTATCTTTCAAATGTACTCGGCTCACGACCATACCATGGCCGCGGTTAAGACAGTCTTAGGTGTAGCCTACACGGTCCGGCCAAGTTACGGGTCAATGCTTTTCATGGAACTTTGGAAGCGAAAGTCAGTCGGAGGTAGCGCTAATTACACCGTTAGAATCGTACAAAACTCAGGTATAAAGAATTCCAGTTTTAGCCACGTGAAAACTATGGACCTAGATAACTTCCGAGCCACCTACAAAGGTATTATGGTTAAAGGAGACGCGGTTAATAACATAGTTTGTGAAGGCGAATCTGGCACTAAAAAAATATTGGAAGGCGTTGCTGAGACCATATGGGCTGCCACTCCACTCGGATTTATTGCATCTTGGAAATCAATTTTGGGGCTTTAATCTTTTATTTTTTCAAAACATATATTAACCTTTATTTGTTATTTAAGGCTGATTCTTCTCAAAATTTTTAACTAAAATTTTGTCTTTATTAATTGTAGGAATAACTTATTATGTTGTTAAATTTTTTTTTTTAAATGTTTAACCGAAATCACTTTTTAAAATTGCAAATATAAACTTTTTATTTAGTTGATTCTATGTGATTTATTTTTGTTTAATGGGCCTTCTCATTTATTATAATATGACAATTGCAATAAAATTTAGTATAACTTTAGTGAATTTTAGAAATCGAATATAGCTGTGGCCAAAAAAAAAATAAAAAAAAAAGTTGTTATATAAAAAATTAATAAATTTGCCCGTTTACAGGATAACAAAATTTAGATAAATTTTTCTAAATAAAAGGTCATTCTAATATGCAATAGTTTTTCAATCAGACTTGTAGTCATAAATGTTGGAGGAAAAACAATATTTTATAACATTTTAGATTTATTAACAATTATCTTTCACCCTTAAAAAAATAAAAAATAGATTGCTAACGCTATATTAAAACTTGTGACATGGGAAGCAACGATAATCTAGAGAAGTTGAGGAATAATTAAAACAAAATATTTTTTTAAAGGTTTATTTTAATGTAAAGTTATAATTTTAGAGATGCTATTTGAAAAAACAAACAAACAATACGTTTGAGGTTTCCCCCATACCTTTCCCCACTTAGGGGTGCCATACCCGTTAGGTGACTCTTTAACCCGAGCAAAGCAATTAATATTGCCGATGGGCAAAATAGTAGGATTTGCACGCACGCCGGCGACCTAGGTTTTTAGCCTAGGCTCTTACTTTTAGACATATCGTTTAGGACCTACTGCCTAAGCAGACCACTCAGAAGTTTCAAAGTGGTTGCACTCCGAAGAAAAACGCTTCTATGCACGGACACGAACTCGCCACCTCTTGCGTCAAAGACAGAAGGTGTGCCACTGAGCTATCTGAGCCGACATGCTATTTGAAGTTTTTAAACTTTTCGGTCTTAAAAAAATGCTTTTTTGAAAAAATATGGCAATTTAAAAAAATTTAGTGTTTTTAAAATACAAAAATATATATTTATTCTGAATTTTTAGAAAAAAATTGCTTTTAGCTCACAAATCAAAAAAACCTAGTTTTTTATCTAAGCTACCACCAAAATCCTCTGACCGCATTTTTTTCGACCGAAGAGCCATTTTTATCTTTTATCTTTGCTTTCACCATAACTCCATAAATCTTTAACGATTCCTTTAAATTCATAGTTTAAATTAATGTATTAGATTTATATCAGCAGCATATTTATATAGACAAATTATATATATGATTTTAGTTTTCTTTAGATATATAAATCTATGCATCATTATATGCTCTAATTACGTTTGGTATTATATCAATGGTTGCACTTTTCAGAAGCTCAATTTGTGTAGAAACAGAGACATAACGTTTTACCTTGAATTTTCTTCTTTGGCCTTACTTTATTGATTACTTTGCAAAAACTTGATAAATAAAAAAAGTAAAGTTAAAGAAGCTAAATAAATAGTCTGACATCATACTCTTGCATTGGCTATTACAGACAAAATTTAACAATTAGATTAGGACGAAAATAAAAACTTACTTTGCACGTGCCCTTAGATAGAAAACGCTGTTTTTAATGCTGATTATAAAAGTAAAATACTATAACAAAATTCGCGAGTATTTATATTTTTTGAAAAAAAAACATGTGATATTATATTTATTTATTGGGTTTTATGTAGTTATTATTTTGAGGCATACAATTTTGTAAGTTACCAAATTTCTGCTATTCAGACAAAATGTTTGGAATTCCGCCTAAGAGTTTACCCCTTGTAAGGCGTCTTACAGGAATGGTGGGGTGTGTTACCTCATTTTTAAAAATTTAGCATTTAAAGTATTATAGCATAAAAGCTATTTTTTTGTAGCATACGTTCTGACTTGTCTAAAATGTTTTTAGAATAATTATTAATTTTGCTAACAGTAAAAAAAATGTTTAATATTATTTTTAATAATTTCTTGTAAGCCCTTAATTTGTTGATAATATAGTTTGGCACAATATGTGAAAAATACTATACTTTTGTTGTTGCAAAAGGATTTTTTACACCAGCCATTACATTTACTTAAAAAAAGAATTCCGCTAACATATAACACAGGTTAACAAATATCAATGGCACAACCGTAAATTTTATGAACACATTAAAGAATATATCCATATGATGGCCTTATCTCTTAATTATATTTCGTTTTTTTTAGTTTCTTCCGGCCTTGGCTCCTTACATCCGTTCATATCAATAAAATGGCCTTTTCTGACCAAATTGACAGATTGAGAATACCATAAGAAAAAAATTTAAAAACTTTTTTTTTTCATATAAAAATCCCTTGTAACTTATATTTATCATATCAAATAATGAGAAATAAAAAATTTTAGTATATCAAGCTCTTACATCAGCTAGATAATAAAAAATATTTCCCGTCCAAACTTAAATACACGATATATTATCGGTTTTTAATAATAGTTTTATTTGAAGTTTGAATTTAACAGTTTAGCTGTTGTAAATATGCAAAAAAAAATTTTAAATTATTTTTGTTTTTAAATCTTTTTTGTTTTTTGGCATTTTTTCTAAAATTTTTATTGTTTATTGCTGACTAACTAAGTTTGATTAGAAAAAACGGTAAAAAGGGTTTGAAAATCCCTAATATGGCAAATTTGATCTCCGTAGTTAGCTCATAAATATCAAAAATTTGTTGACCTGTGTAACATATGTAAAATTAAATAAAACTTTTAACCCGCAAATAGTAGGGTGAGAAATTTGTAACGCGAATGCTACAGTGGGGTGCATCAGAAACCCAGTTTTAAATATCTATAGCTTCAAAATTTTAAAGCTATGAACTTTATTTTTTTATATTATTTTAAAGAGACGTGCTTATTAATTACAAATTAATTTAAGTTATCAATAATTATAATTTCATTTAACATCAAGTAGAAAGGAGTCTGAAAAATGGGAATTTTTTATTTTTTTATATAACATCAAAGATTTCCTCTTGCTATTTTCATGCCTCTTTGGCTCCACTTCCTTCTGCCTTTGATAACAACAAATACGCTTATTTTTGTATTTTTTTAACATGTTGAGAAAAACTATGCAATTACTACATTAACATTTAAGACGAATTGGGAATTTATACATTATTAAACAATACAAACATTATATATAACACAATTCAACAAATTTTTGAGAGTTATGAGCTAAATACGGAGATCAAACCTATTATCTTAGGGATAAATCCGATTACCTTTTTTTCTTATCAAACTTAGTTAGTCAGCTTTAAACAATGGAAATTTTAGAAAAAATGCCAAAAAAACAAAAGCGATTCAAAAACAAAAATAAATTGAATTTTTTTATGCTATTCACAATGGCTAAACTGTTTAATTCAAACTTTAAATAAAACTTTTATTAAAAATTTATAATTTATTGTGTCGTATGGACCGCGAAATATTTCGTATTATCTAAATGCTGATGTAAGAGCTTGATGTACTAAAATTTTTTATATTATTTGAGTTGATAAATATAAGTTACAAGGGACTCTTATATAAAAATTAAGATTCTTAAATTTTTTCGTTTTAGAGTATTCTCGATCTGTCTATTTGGTCAAAAAAGGCCATTTTTCGATATGGACGGATGTAAGGAGCCGAAGCTGGAAGAATCTAAGAAAAACGAAATATATATTTGAGATAAGGCCTTCATGGGGATAAATTCTTTTATGTTTTTCATAAAATTCACGGTTGTGCCACTGAAATTTGTTGACCTGTGTAATTAACCCGCGAATGGTAGGGTGAGAAATTTGTAACCCGAATGATATGGCGGGATCCATTCAGATGAGAGGGTGGGCTTTATATAGACCGCAATTCAATTTCTAAATTCTAAACAAATTTTGTTATTTGATATAGACCAAATTTTAATGATTATTTTGTTTATTATATAAAAGTCATAAAAATTTAGCCCATAATATATTATAATTTTAAGAATATTCCAAATTTAAAATGTGCTGGGGTCCGTATGAACCCCACAGTACTAGTCGTGGGTTAATATGTAAAACTATTCAAAAAGAAATTACTGAAAAATAAGGTTGCAGTTATTTAATTTTAGAGGCAATATTATGGTTTTTAACAGTGAAATTGAGAGTGTGGGGTTAATTCGGACCTTTATAGATATTTTTTAAACAAATTTTGAAGACTAAGACCTAATATTTTAATAAATATTAAAAAAAAGTCACAAAAATTTGACTCATATTTTACAATATTTTTAAAATTATTAGAAAATCAAGATGGGTCCATATGGACCTCGCAATGCTTATCGCGGTATAATAAGGTTTAGAACATAATAGTGGCTTATCCTTACTCAAGACCGGTTATTATCAAAATTGCCACTTTTGAATATTTAAAATTTGTTTTCTAATTAACTACAGTTTTTCGCCTAAATATAGGCTGTGTGAGGTTAAGTTTTGATAATATTCGGCCGGCGAATATACGATTTAGACGTTGACTGTACTAACTAAATAATTCGAAGGCGGTATACAGGCTTTGGACGTTGAGGACAAATTCAAGCAATATTTCTTACCGGCTAAATATAGGGTTTAAATACTGGCATTATACTAAATTAGGTATAAATAACATATAAATTCAACTATATAATTCACCCAAAAATTATCATAATAAAAACTTGTAATGTTTAATGTAAAAACCTAATAAAAAATGTTTTAAAATAATTATTTAACTTTGAACACGCCACCCCATCCGATTTTATAGAAATACTAACTTAAAATAAAAAAAATTTTTTTCTTAAAATAAACGGTTATCCATAAAAAACAATATATCAATTGTTAGTTTTAAGATGTGGCGCGTTCAGACTCGTTTTATTTTTTTTTTAAATTATAAATATTTTAATTCAAATTTTTTAAAAATTTTTCTCTCAGGTAAATATTTAAATGCTAAAACCCAAAGGGACGATTTTTTTTTAAAAAGCGTTGAATGTTAAAAGGTAAAAAGTTTAAAATTTTTTAATAAACTGAAATGAGTCTGAACGCGTCCTAATATGTAAAACTTTTTCTAAAGAAATTAGGTTGTAAATATTTTACATTGAGACAATATAAACGTTTTTAACATTAAAATTTACCATGTGGGGTATAATGGACCTTAATTTAATTTCTATTATTCTAAACAAATTTTGTTATTTAATTTAGACCAAATTTTAATTGCTAGTTTTGTGTATTATATGTTTAAAAAAAGAAAAAAAAATTTTGGCCAACAATATATATTATGTTTGAAAATTAAAACATAAAAAGTGCTGGGGTTAGTATGGACCCTTGCTAAGCGCTTAAATAAGTATCCTTTGATTGTTCGCCTAGTTCCTGCATTCAGGTGTTTCACATGCTCTCATGAATCGATACGTATTTAAAATTGTTTTACCATCTCCTATTCTAAAACGAACATTTTCCTTGTTTAATGGTGTGAAAATATTAAATCAAGGATTTGTGAGTACACACATTTTATCTTAATACTGTTATAATTTATAATTTTAATATGTTTCTCTATTAGGGTATGCCACTACACAACCTCAAACGCAAGGGCCTATAACTGGTGCAGCACAATCGTCTGTAGGATCGCCTTATAAAAAAACTAAACATGGCGCAGAGGGCAAAATTGTAGCTGTTATTGGTGCTGTTGTAGATGTTCAGTTTGATGAAGGTTTGCCACCTATCTTGAATGCATTAGAAGTTCAAGGAAGGTCTACCCGATTAGTCCTGGAAGTAGCCCAACATTTAGGTTTGTACATTATAATTTGTTCTTGAATCCTAGTTTGTTTTTATTATCAATCTTTCTAGATTTTTAATCTTAGTATATTAAAATGTAAGCTGACATTGATGATAACATAATATTTTATGATGGATAAGTTAATTAATATAGTATTTTTGTTTTTGGATTGACAAAAATAAAGCTCTCTAGTTTTTTCTTAAGTTATTAAAAAAGTTAAAATTACATGATGAAAAAAATATTGCGAATTGCTTACAACTTTGTCAATTTTCATTTTCGTTAAATTATTTAGTTACTTAATTGATCTAGCCCACCTGTTATGCTTTCCATGATTAATAGGTAGATTATTTATAGGAAACATATTAAACAGTGGTTAAGCTTGGCTATTTTCAAATATGACTTCTTTTACATGAAAATAAGTAAGAATTGTAGTTTTTATCCTTTACTTTAGTGTCACTTGCAGAGGGAAAATTTAAAAATTAAGTTTTAAAAAAAAATCTTAATAAGTATGTGCTTTAACTATTTCATATATATCTTTCAAATTTTGTAAAAATTTGATTTAGAACCTATCATATATGAATATTACTCTCAGAGAGTTCAACTTAAAAACATACTTTTTTGTTTGCTATCAATTTAAAAGTTGTAGAGGGCACTACTCTGAGCTCAAAAAATTAACTAGTGCATGGCTTATTATATAAAAACCATCTTTGAAAAAATATTTTTTAATTGTGAAAAAGATAAATTTTTTCAAACATATTTTGCACTTGAAAATCTTTCATAATACAAGCTAATACTAGCAAATTGTTTCTGCACATTCCCATTTTGAGGTTAATATCTTAAATGTCAAATCATATAGGGTTTAAATGCATGATTTAACTGCATATTGTCAAATTTTTTTAATGGATTTTAAGGCCACAGCAGCTTGGTGGATTTACAAGCTTCTTCTTTAATATAATATAAATTTTTTATTGACTAGACCTTTTGCCCTGTAATGTTATAACACTAAGCTACCCACCCACCCAGGGTATGGCATTCAATGATATTTGTTTTCTAACAAAGAATAATAATTTTATCATTTTTGTTAAATTCTTTTAAAATTGATAGCTTATGGCTCATCAATAAGTCTCTTTTTATTCAATTAATTGCAAAGTTTGGCTTTTTCATTAATAATCAATCATCATGTAGTCTCAACATTTTCTCTATTATAGATTTTTGACTTGCTTTTGTGTCAAAAATCGTTTCTAGAAATTTTAATTTTCAAAAATAAATAGTTGTTTTAAAAATTATTGCAGTACAGTACCCAAATGCGTTAGGTCATTTGCAATATAATCATGAATATTGTTAAATATTTAAAGAGCCTTTTTTTAAAAAAAAATGTAGTTTAACGGCATTCAATATTGTGTGAGGTTATTAGTATGTGAAAATCTAATTTTATATAATTAAGTAGCCGCCTTTTATTTTTGCTATACCGATTGAGAAAGTTATATATTTTAAACATTCAGTGATTAATACTCTACTAAATAATTATCATTGTAAAAAAAAATGTAATTCTTATAAAATTGTTACATAAAGTTAGTTTTTATGAAAATATAAATAACATATCAATTATAATTGAAATTATATTATAAATAACTAATGTAAAATCCTTTAATTTAGGTGAAAACACTGTTCGGACCATTGCTATGGACGGGACAGAAGGCCTGGTACGTGGCAACAAATGCCTCGACACAGGGGCACCAATAAATATCCCGGTAGGGCCTGAAACCTTGGGCCGTATCATGAATGTCATTGGGGAACCAATCGATGAAAGGGGCCCCATCAAAACCAAACAGTTATTTTATATTTGCTATTTATTTGTTTTTTAACTGCTTTTATTTTACATTTAACTTTTAATAATTATTTAAGGATACATAAAATGATGCAAAAAACTATAAATTTTGAATTTATATATGATATACTCGTCACTACCACTGATTGTATCCATTAAATGTTGTAATAATATATATTGAAGATAAAATTGTTTAAATATATTTATATTCTATAATGATTTAGAACCCTACCTATACATCAAGAGGCCCCTCCTTTCACAGATATGAGTGTTGAACAAGAAATTTTAGTCACTGGGATTAAAGTTGTTGATCTATTAGCCCCTTACGCCAAGGGTGGCAAAATTGGTACCTTTTTTTTAGTTTTTTTTATAAATTTTATAATTTTAAATGATGATATTGAACTCTCTCATTGACACTCTGCATGAAATAATGCAAACGTTCTGATTTAATCCTGAATTTTTGTTTATATTATCCTCGGTTATTACGGTTGCTTAAATTATATCAAGTTTGATTGCAACATTAACGATGATTTAGTAGAATTTAATTCATATTTATTAAAATATAAAATTTATAGATTTGATAATTAATATACATTGTACGTTATTTTAATTACTAATTATAGTATATATATCAATTATAAACTAAATTCTCCAATATTATAATAAATGACTGTAAAATAACTTGTTTCATTGCAGGTCTTTTTGGTGGTGCCGGTGTGGGCAAAACGGTCCTCATCATGGAACTGATCAACAATGTCGCCAAGGCCCATGGTGGATATTCTGTTTTTGCTGGCGTTGGGGAACGCACTCGAGAGGGTAACGATTTGTACCACGAAATGATTGAAGGTGGCGTCATAAGCCTGAAGGATGCCTCGTCTAAAGTATCATCATTTTTTTAAAAAATCAGTGTATTAGAATGAAGATTTAGAAACTTTTTACATTAAATGAAGAATTTCCATTTTATTTGGCTATTGTGGAAAATTGTACTCTGATAGGTGTAAATATTCAATATTGCTAGAGTTTTTATTTAAATATGACTTTTAAAAAATTATTACACATTTGCTCAGATATATTCTAATTATTTTACTTGTTTCAATTTAGTCCTCATGTATTAAGGCGTTTTTTTTCCTTATAATTTAAAATATTAAGCCTTGGTTTTCATAATTTTTTCATATGACAATATAAAATAGCCCTCACGATATAAAATATTGCATTTATTAAACATATCAAATGTTTATATAAATATTTCAACCCAGCTAAAATTTTTTAAAATTTAAAATGTCTTTTAAAATAGCGTTGATTTTATTTACATTTAACTCTCTATGAATATAATAGGTCGCCCTCGTTTACGGTCAAATGAATGAACCTCCCGGCGCTCGCGCCCGAGTTGCCCTTACTGGTCTGACGGTTGCCGAATATTTCAGGGATCAAGAGGGCCAGGATGTCTTGCTTTTTATCGATAACATTTTCCGATTCACACAAGCCGGTTCTGAGGTGTTGTTTAATTTCTTATTTATTGCCTTCACTTATTAAATATTTTAATTAATTTTAGCCTTCTCAAGGGCGCGTTCAAACTTATAATTGTTTTAATTAATTTAAAACAATATTGATACTTAAATTAGATTTTTTTAAACATTAATTTATAACATTTAATTGATTTTTTTTTTATAATGTTTTGACAATTATAAACGTTGAATATGCCCAGGAATAATTACATAGTTGTTTAAATTTTATAAATGATGATTGTTCATGCACCACTCCTATTACCTTGACGAAAGTGTAACCACATATATCTGATACCCATTTTAAACTTATATCTAAGTTTTATTTAAAAATTTAAATTTTGACAACCAATAAAATTGCCTAATAATTAAATTTTTTAAGGTATCAGCTTTGTTAGGTCGAATCCCATCAGCCGTAGGATATCAACCGACCCTGGCAACTGATATGGGTGCTATGCAGGAACGTATTACTACGACCAAAAAGGGCTCCATTACTTCTGTACAGGTTTGTGCTTACTTTACAAAGTTTTATTAGAGTTCAAGTCGGGCTTTAATTATTTGAGTCACAATCCCAAAGCTTTGTTTTTTTCGGGCCGGCTTGTTTTTGGAATTACATATAAGTGTCGGAATTATTTATTTAATTAATTGTTTGCCTTAAAAGTTTAGTCCAATACATTGCGTTGAAGTAATTTACTTACTGGTAACAGTTAAGGGGAACAAGGCAAAGATAAATCCCAGCTCGAAATGTTTTTATATTTAATTTAGGCCCCTCATGATTTTTAATTTATTTTTGATATTTAATATAAATCTAATAATTTGATTATTCTTAATAAAACTTTTTTATTAAATATATTGTTATACAGCGAATCCACCTTCCAAATGGATTTAAAATGACTAGAGAGAGGATATATTTTTTGCTAAAATAGGGGAAAAAAATAAAATATAGCACAATTCATGTATTAATTTGTGCTAAAAGGTTAAATGATTAAATTTGAGTAATTTGTTTTGTATTGTAACAACGCGTCAACTTGTTTACATCAAGTTTTAGTATAATTTAATTTATGTTACCTTAACCATATATTAACGCTCATTTTTTCTCCAACCCAAAACTATTAGGCTATCTACGTGCCGGCCGATGATTTAACTGACCCCGCCCCAGCCACAACTTTCGCCCATCTCGATGCCACTACCGTCTTGTCCCGCGGGATTGCCGAACTAGGAATATACCCTGCCGTCGACCCCCTCGATTCCACGTCCCGTATCATGGACCCCAACGTCGTAGGTCGCGAGCACTATGACGTTGCCCGAGGCGTACAAAAGATTTTGCAGGTATGTATGGTTTTAATAACATAGGATGATTAACATTCAATTCGTTATTTTAATTGTGTATCGGAACCTAAAAAATTTGGAGTTCCAATTGACTTTAGATTTGAAACGTCGGCTTGCCGGTTTGGATCTTATTATTTTATAATATAGGACCCGGACCTTTAATCCAATTCGTAAAAGAGGACTATTCGATTCCGATCACTATTTTAAATATAGAACTCTTTTTTTTAAGTATATTTTATAACACAGGTCAACAAATATCAATGTCAGAAACGTGAATTTTATGAAAACATAAAAGAATGCATCCCCATGATGGCCTAATCTCATATATATTTTTTGTTTTTCTTAGTTTCTTCCGTCTTTGGCTCCTTAGATCCGTCTATAACGTAAAATGGCCTTTTTTGACCATATTGACAGATTTAAATATATCCTAAAAAGAAAAAATTTTAAAATTATTTTTGCATATAAAAATCCCTTGTATCTTATATATTTAATCACAAATAATGAAACATAAATTTTACTTATATATCAAGCTCTTACATATGCATTTAGATAATACAATATATTTCGCGTCCAAACTTATATACGACACGTTATATTATCGGTTTTTAATGAAAATAATATTTAAAGTTTGATTTTAACAGTTTAAATATTATGAATATACAAAAATAAAATTTCAATTTATTTTTGTTTTTGAATCTTATTTAGTTTTTTTACCTTTTTTTTCAATGTTTATAACTGACCTACTAAGTTTAATTAGGAAAAACGGTAAACGGATTTGATTTTCTTTAAGATGGCACGTTTTATCTCTGTAGTTAACTCACTCTCAAAAAATTGTTGACCTGTGTAATCAGTTTACTTTTAGTGAAATTTTATAAATTTGTTTTTACATAATAGCTTGACTCTTCTAATATTTTATAGAGAGCATGTAGAGAAGGATTTTTAACATTATAAACTGTTACATATTTTTTTAATTCAAACTTTATTTGAATTTGGCACTTCCGTAATATCGGAAAAAGTATGTTGGTCTTGTGGGTATAATTAAGGCATTTTAATTGCAAATTGATTTTACGTTGTTAGTCGTGGTAACTGACATTTAATATTTAAATTTTTTTTTTCTTGATATAGGATTACAAATCCCTTCAAGACATAATTGCCATTTTGGGTATGGACGAACTTTCGGAAGATGATAAAATAACGGTTGCTCGTGCACGTAAAATCCAAAAATTCTTAAGCCAGCCCTTCCAAGTCGCTGAAGTGTTTACGGGTCACCCTGGGAAATTGGTTTCGCTGGCCGAAACCATAAAAGGATTTAAACAAATTTTGAATGGTACCTTATTAAATTTTATTGTTAAAATCTATATGTTTTCTATTTGTTGTATTATTTATTAGTTTTGCTCTTACGCTCTTATTAAAGATTTTAAAAATAATATTTAATTTCAAAATTCGATATTTTATTGTTTTTTATCGTGTAAATAATTTTAGTTTATAAAAAATCTGAAATTGATTGAGGTTTTCAGAATAAGTTAATATATGGTATATATGTGACTGGTGCGTATATATGTTTTTTATTTACAGGTGAAATGGATCATTTGCCAGAAATTGCTTTTTACATGGTCGGAAATATTGAAGAAGTCGCTGCAAAAGCTAAGAAATTGGCCGAAGAACAAAAATAATTTTATTTGATAGCATTTTTTTAAAATTTCAACATTGCATTTCAGATTATATCAATACATCCATGTATATTTTTTAATTTTTAAAATTATATTTAACGCCCTGCATGATTAATAGAAATTAATGTATTTTATTTTAATATAACCATATTTTATCATATAGATTATTTATAACTTTCTTTTATTTGCGACCTTATAGTGAATTTGTTTTAGGTGCTTATCCAAATAAATATAGTCACTTTGTGAAATTTTCATTTTTTTTAGTTGTGAGTAATAAAGGGCCTTTCTTTAATCCCTGATTACATAGGACTGCAAAAATTTATGTGAGAACTAATATACATTATGGCCTTATTACTAATGCTTTACCATTTTTCCCAATTTAAACTGTGTTGGTCCTATAAACCGTAGTTAGTTAAATAATGGCCAAAAAAGAAATCTTTCAAAAGCATATAGATATATATTCGAAGATTATAAAATGTAGGCATATAAATATAAAACATGAATGTCAAATAAAAGGAACAAAATGAAAAAATATGGTCGAAAATTTTTTTATGATAAAAAGTGGGTAAAAGAACGAACGAAAAATCATTAGTGTGCAAAAGTGTTATTGAAACTAATAAAATTTTAAATTATAAGTGTATCAAGCTCGGGTTTTACAAAAAAATGACAGAATTTTTTTATCAGATTTTAAGATATATCATGGTTTTAAATCCACATAAATTTAAATGCCTATAGCAGGTTTATAATTTAATTAGCAAAAACGGTACATTATAAAAAATCTCAAATGATAGTTAGTGTTGATCTGAGCAATTAGTTTATATGCCCCCCAAGAGTGTTGTAAAAATTTTTTAAACTAGCGCAATAATTTTTATATCCGACTTTTTATATATTTTTTGAAAAAATAATGTCTAAGTTTGTTCTTAAGGGCCTCACTCATTTTTTAGTACAAAGTTAGCTAATATGACACTAACTTTATTAAATCAACCTTTTAATCCAGGTTGTTTGTCGGTTAACTTGTTTATTAATGCCTGAGGTAAATCTGAATCTATATGTGAGATTATTAATTTATTTCATATGATATTGCTAGGGTAGCCACAAAATTTTGGGTCAATACAGAAAAATTGGGATTAGGAGACCTTAAGTTCCCGGCCTAATTCAGTAATGAATACCCCAATATAGCAATAAGGACCATTCACACCCTGTTATAAATAATTTTGTTGGACCATTCGGCTGCAGCAATCATATTTTAATGAAAGAATAATAAAGAGATAAAATAATTACAATTAAATGAAGTAAATTTCAATTTGGGTAGAAATGGTGGGTAGCTTAAATTTATTTAATCTTTAGAAATAAAATTTCTTTTTTTCTCCATCAAAAACTTTGATAGTAACTAAAAATATAAAAATCCTGTATGAATAATACGTAAATTATTTTTAGAAAACGAATAGTCTAAAATTCGATTCGAAATAAATATTTTCAGCAACAATCAAATTTTCAACTAAAATATTTTACGTTTGGCATTCATATTTTTTTAACAATCATGCATCCCGTATTTTCAGTTATAGCCCTACTCATACCCCTTTTGCCAGGTAAAATGTTCTTTGTTTATTGTGTATGCCTTCTAAATATTTATTACCTTCTTAATCAAATATAAATGTATAGCCCGAATAAGCTCTTTTATAAAAACAGTTGCAACGGGTTCAAATCTATTTTAAAGAAAGTTTTAAGGGCATATTATGCGTAACGGCAAAGAACAACTTCCAAACTTAAATTCAACGAAACTTGACTTACACCAATTCCCCCCCCCCCCCCCCTAATTGCTAAAAACGGTCTTAAACAAATGTCAGTTTGGGACTAACCTAAAAGCTTTGTATATTTCTAAGAACAATACAAAAAATAAATTTAAATATTTGTAATAAAAATCTATCTTATTTTTAATTTTTTTTAATTAAGTTTATTCAGGCCAGTATAATCCCTATGGATACAGAGACAATAGTTATTCTAACAACTATAATAACGGCCCGTGGAATCAGCAACCTTATCCGGATATTTATGGATCCTTCCATCCATATATTCCAAATTATATTGGGAAAAATTTGGACGCAACTATTAATTACGATAAATATTCGTATAAACCAGTTTCAATTTCGAGCTATCAGGTAAATCTTAATGCCATTTCATAACGAATTTTCATATATAGCGACAAATTGCGAACTAACATTTAAATTAACTACCTCTGATTAATTCATATATTTTAGATAGGAATTCGTCTTATCAAAAATTTTATTTTTGTTTTGAAATAATAAATATGTTTAAATGTTGAAATAATTTTATACATATATAAGCTCTGGACACACAAGCTGGACATTAAACAAATATGTCCTATAGCTAAATGCTCTCGTGCATAAGCCAATTGGCTAAACTGGAAGAGGTTTAACTGCTAGGTTCATTAAGTTAGGGAATTATCAGATTATATTGAACAATATTTTTCTAAAACATTCATATCCAAATACAATTTTTGTGCCACATATCAAAAGAAGTAGCATAAAAATTAAATTTACAAGAATTAAAGTGAATTCCTAACGAAATGGGACTGATTAATTTATGTACGGCAAAGCTAATCACATGAATGGACACGGCGTCATTTATATTTTAGATTCTTTATTGCCCAACCGGGTATTGGTTTTCAGTTGGGAATATGTAAAAAAGATTGTAGTAGTGGAAAAAACTATTCAAACTAAATATAAAAATTGAATAAGGATAAATAAAAAGTAATATCTGTTTTTAAAAATTGTCTAGCGTCAGGTTGTTAATACAACCGGTCGTAGCAAACCAAGACCAATTAGTGTTTCAAAAGAAGGTCTCATGAAATATGCCTTCACCAAACCTGATTACCTCAACGCAATAATTGCCAAATTTACGACAATAGATCAGGTATCAATTTTTTTTTTCCAAAATTAATATTTAAAATTTTATTTTACTAATTTTTGTATATCACACAGGTCAACAAATATTAATGTCAGAAACGAGATTTTGTTATGAGAACATAAAATAATGCAACCCCATGATGGCCTAATCTCATATATACTTTTCGTTTTTCTTAATTTCGTCTTTGGCTCCTTAGATCCGTCTATAACGAAAAATGGCCTGACCAAATTGACAGATCTAAATATACCGTAAGAGGAAAAAATATAAAAATCCACTTTGCATATAAAAATTCCTTGTAACTTATATTTTTAATCACAAATAATGGAAAATAAATTTTATTAATATATTAAGCTCTTACATCGGCATTTAGATAATACAAAATATTTCGCGTCCAAACTTAAATACGACGCGATTTATTATCTGTTTTTAATAAAAATATTATTTGAAGTTTGAATTTAACAGTGTACTTTGTGTGAATATGCAAAAATAAAATTTCAATTTATTTTTATTTTTGAATCTTTTTTTTTAACCCTAAAATTTTTAATGTTTATACCTGACTAACTAAGTTTGATTAGAAAAAAAGGTGAACGGATTTAATAATCCCTAAGATGGCAGGTTTGATCTCTGTAGTTAACTCACAACTCTCAAAAAATTGTTGACCTGTGTTATAATGTTTAAATATGATTAAAAATTGCCAATTGTAACTAAGTTTGTATATTTTGACTTTAAAAAATATATTTTTGTAATTTTAAATACTCATATTTAAATTTTTGTTATAAATTTATATAAAATATTATGAAAGGTGAGAGATGTTGATATACCAGCTGCTTCGGACATAACCCTGGCCCATCATATTTTTAAAATTCCGATAATTGGTGGGACCGAACCCCCTGAGGGGTCTTATCCCTATCTGGCGGCCTTGCGATTGGGCGTCGCCGGCGTTAAGCAGCAACACATGTGTTCAGCTATCCTTGTGGCACGACAGTTTCTAGTAACAGCGGCTCATTGCTTTTCAAAGTAAACATTACTTATAAGGGGCGTTTAAAATGAAGTTATATATTTTAAAAAACTGATAATGGCCGTTTTGTCGAATTATGTGAAAAGTAATATAGGTCAAGAAAAAAGGTAATTTATTAGATTTAAGAATTGAAGGTAAAGATGAGAAAATACTTTTAATAACTCACATTTATAATTTTTCGCCAGGGCAAAGCTACAAGGAGGGGAGCTTTGGCGGCGTTGTGTCTCAATAAAATTGCGAGTTACTATTTCATATAAATTATTTGGGATAAAAGGCTAGTGTTTTCTAAGAATTTGAAGATATTGCTACTCAAATTATTTTTTCCAAAACTTTATAAAACCTACAATAAAACTATGCATCATAATATTCGGGAATGAGATTTAAACTTTTTTATACCATTATGCACCATTATTATTTAAGATGTTTTTGTGCCAAAAAAATGACAAAAATAATTCAAAATTTAGCACCTTAAATTATTTTGCCAGTTTAAATTCCACTCGAATTTAAGAGGTGGCAAATTTCTAACATGAAAAAAAGTTTATTTGCCTGTTTTTAAAATTAATTGTAGCGCTCTCAAATGGATGACTAAAGGGCCACGTGCAAAGTGAGTTTTTATTTTAAAATTTTATTTTTTTCCAAATTTTTTTAAAAATTTTTTATTTTAGAAAAAGCATTTTATAAGCATAAACTAAATTTTGACAACTATTTAAAAATTTGCGTTTTTTAACAAAAATTTTTTTTTGAAAATATCACAAAAATAAAAACTCACTTCGCACGTGCCCTAAAATACAAAATGATAAACGTCATCTAAGTTAATGTGATTTTTTGTGTGTCTAGCTTTCCCCTACGTTTTTATGCCATCCTTTTGGGCAAACATCGAAAGTTTGAGGTCGAACCAACCGAACAATCCCGAAAAATTAGTCAACTCCTCGTTCATAACAAATTCAATTCGAAAACGTTTGATTCTGACATTGCGCTTATTAAGATGGACAAACCGGTATACGATATTGATAAATCGATTTTTACCATATGTTTTAAGACTATTAACATATTAAAATTTGCATTCCTAGTTGAGATAGGTTTTTAAAAAAAAAAATTTAAAAAAAAATGCGCAGGAAATAAATATTTTCATGATTGGTAAATGTCTTGACACTTATCAGGTCACTTTGAATGATCGTGTCAGACCAGCCACGCTGCCACTGTCAGCAACAATTCCCGAATATTCGTATTGCTGTACCGCGGGTTGGGGAGACACTGATGGTAACTCAAAATTAGCATTCATTCATTTAAATATTTTTTTGCTGCCGTGTCTTATTACTTGATTTTTATATGAAGTTATTTAAAACAAGTGATTTAAGGTTCATCAAATGAAAATTAAATTTTAACGTCTCAGTATATGTCGGTTCGGAGAGCTATAAGATCACAAGGGTAATTCATATGTTTTAGATTTGGCCATTACTTGAT
Source organism: Acutogordius australiensis (assembly GCA_030555515.1). Lineage (NCBI taxonomy): Eukaryota > Metazoa > Nematomorpha > Gordioida > Gordea > Gordiidae > Acutogordius > Acutogordius australiensis. Next base: position 8,245 of record JAUIRJ010000094.1, on the reverse strand, counting down.
GTTTTAAAAAAAAAATTATATGTTTCTGATCAGTATAACTATGATTTAAATAGCTTTTGGGAATCCTGACGTTTTGAACGAAGCCTGTCTGCCAGCCATCCCCAGTGATGTGTGTAATGGAACCAATTTTTACCGAGGCTCTATTTCACCCAACATGTTTTGCGCCGGTGAAGATTTTGGATCCATTGATTCTTGCAGGGTAAAGCATTTTTTTTCTCAATTTATTGCAAATTTAAAAGAACTTGAGATTATTTATTAATTTTCAGCTATATGCGCAATTTGTGCCATTTTTAATTTGAATTTTTTTTTTATCATTTTGATAACATAGTCTGTTAAATATCTTCTGTATTAATAATTAAGATTGGTAAATTTTTATACAAAATCTTATAATATTTTATAATATGATTTCTAAGTATTTTTAACTAAATAGCGTTATATTGGCATTATAAATAAAATAAATATAGGGTGATTCAGGTGGACCCCTTATATGCTTACTCGGTGACAACTATACCCCGACTTTGAGTGGAATCGTTTCTTGGGGCACGAGTTGTGCCCAAGCCGGGAAACCTGGTGTGTACACTAAGGTATCCAATTTCGTGGAATGGATTCAAACAAACATGAAAAAGCTGAGCTCTTAATAAAAAATAGCCTTAATTTACAGCTTTTATCTTTGACTTTATACAGCAAATAGATAAAATAAATTTTGAATTTACTATTGTTTTAGGCCCAATAAATATATTTGGTCTTAAAAATGCGGGTTTTTGGTTATTTTGCGAATTGGCTTTGAACGCGGCCTTTTAACAATATTTTTGGGGATTGTTGAAATCGGGATCACGCACAACTACGAATATTTCGTTGTGCCTGTTGACAAACGTGCTCGGTTTATTGTATATTGCGGGAAGTGCTTCCGTCCCTGGTGGGACGTTCTGACGATTAAGTTGCAGGATGCGCAAGAATTCTTGACCCTTGGAGACGAACGTGCTAGGCAGGGCGTAACCCCCAAACATTCGCACGTAGGTGGCGTGGACCGGCAAGGCCCAAAGCCTCAGGTTGAGGTTATTCGGCACCGGGGGGTCTATATCATAGGGTGGGGACAACCACATGGAAAAAGACGGGCCGGGCCCATCAGCCGTCAAATCTAGGTATTGACTATCGACCGTGTGTTTCGGCCCGCGGTTAACACCGTCATAATCATTACCACCTCCGCCCCCAAAATTGTTGTTTAAAGAAAAAGTGGGAGATTTTATGACGAAAGGTAGTGTTAGCGGAATGGTTAAATTGGAGTCGTTATCACCACTCAAATATCTGTATAAAATATTTATTTTTTACCAATATAAATCAGATGAAGCACAAAAAATTCTGTGTTTAACTGACTATAAAAAAATTCCTGTGATATTGGTTTAAAGCTATTATCTCGCTCTTATAATAATTAAACCGTCCATTCATTTATTATTAAATTAGGCTATGTTTACACTTTATTTATGGTAAATATTGTCGTCGAAAAATAGTAAGATTTATAAAACTGTATTTTATTAAATATTTATTGACCTAAAGGATTAACAAAAAATACAATCAAACTAGCTAAAATACATCACTAAGGGTAATTAATTACTTGAACAATCTTTCAAATGCCGGTCTCAATCCCCATTTAAGGTATTCTTGTCCGCGGGTGGTTGAAACGATCAGAGCAATCGATGGGTACTTCCGAACTTCGTAAAAACTGTTCCGGCACATAACCTCAAAAGGCGTGCACAGGGTCTGCCCGCAAAAATCGGGTTGTCTAACATTCGGGCGTGGGCCTTCGACAAGCTCGTAATCGGTGATATCGTTATACATTTCAGCCCAAAATTTTAAAGCTGCCCCTACGAAGGGAATTCGACTTGATTCGTAATCCGTCAAGAATTCCAAGGAATCGCTCATGAATGTAGAACCGGTTTCATCTTCGATTCGAAGACCATTTGCGTGGTTGTTTTTATTATCCGAGCTCGAGGCTTCATTTCTTGACTCGGTCGTTTCATTATTTTTACCAAACTTCAAGGTTTCACCATTATCGACTCCTCCATCGGACTCGTCAGGTCGCGCGTTTACATCGCCTATATCTCTCATTATATGAGGGAATTTCCGGGCCGGATTAAAATGTTGTGCATCGTAATCACGGTATATTTGAGCCTTCTTAAGCTTTTGCTTTTTTTGCTCATGATTTGAGGATGAAAAGAGTGAAGGTGAGGAGGGATTAATGAATTGAGTGCTTCCAGTCAGCCATGCCGGAAGTGTGGGCTTATTTTCCCGTCCACCGTTTCGGAGATTAATCATCCCTCCAAAAACATCCTTTCCCGAAAATAATATATTGGTTCTCGCATTATCATTTCCCCTATCCGCCCCTTCTCTCTCGTAACTTCGTCCAGTCGTAATTAACGGCTGTTGGCTCGTGACCGGTTTTGCACCGTCTAAATTATTTTCCGAATAAAATTGCGAATGTTCGTACTTTAAACCATCTTGCTTTTCTACAACCCCTTCTTCCTTATTGACATCTGTGCCTTCACCCTGCTCAGCTCGGTCTATTCTCTCTACAATTTTAGCGGCAATGCTAGTTGCGAGCAGTGCCCCGAGACTATGTTTGGGCTTACCCTCAATTTGTTGTTCAATGATGGTTTTATTCCTATGTTGCTGCTGAGAAAGATCGGGGGGCAATGCAAATAATAATTCGCCTGGACTCAAGGGTGTAATCTGTGGATCACTCAACTTGGTCGATATCCGGGGCACCAAAATTTTAGGGTCAAATATATCCTTTAACGTTTCCCCGACGGGGGGTCGAGTATCAAATAGAACGTCATGACTGTTGCTTGGCTCTGAAATATTTTCAGAAAGTCGTAGATCACTAGATTCCCTGTCAGGAGCACCGAGTAATTTATCATAAACGTAGGAATCTTCCTGACGCTTCAAAACTGCGTAGCCCGGTGGTAAGTAAATAGATGCCCGAGACGAAGTTATACATTCACCCAAGATGATAATGACAAATAATGGGCGTAGGTATTTTAGCATGCCAAAGATTGGATTAGTTAAATAATAATATGCAGAAAGGATTACGGTACATTAGGTGCGCAGAAAAAAAAATGAAAGTTTTTAGGTAATTGTAAAGTTTTAAGGAAATAATTTGTTAAAGCGGGTAACCCTTATCTTTAAGCACGAGATTAAGCTCAAAATAATTTTTGTTTCATGAAAGATACGAAATGTGCTAAATGCCGTCTCTTTAAAATACAAAGTTGACACACTAATAAGATATTTTTGATAATATCGTGGAAGCTTATCAATTGTACCTATTACAGTTAAAGGAAAACAGAATTAATTTTCTCGTCCGCAAGCGTTTAATATTTGGTTTAATTTCAATAAAATCGGTTAAAAGTAATTAAAATTTAAGTTTGGACGTAAGTAAATAAGAAAATCAGGTTAAAAAATTAGGGACATACCTTAAATAGTCGCAACCTTAGCAAATAACATTAATCCCGTTCAAAAAGTGGTGCTAAAAGATGCGCCAAGGCAATTTTTGAATTCTCTGCTTAAATCTAAACTAAAAATTCTAAGGTCACCAGTTTGACTACCGTGTCCTTTTCTGTTAAGCCTTGTTATAAACATTAAATATTTATTAACAAATGTTGCAAAAAATTCAAATTAGATAAACCTAATAAAACAACTAAAACGTTAATTTCAAACTTAAACTACGATCTTAATATTTCAACTAAAAATGGTGACATTGAAAAGTTGAGGTGCAAAATTTTTTTTAAAACCCATATGTGGATGTACAGTTTGACATATTTGTAAATTCATTATTTCATTAGAAAAAAAGCAATTATAGTTGATTTTAAAATTTTTCAACTGATCTTGAGGTTGCAAATTTAATCACTTTTATTTCGACTTTTGGCAAAGAACAAAATTAAATTTTTTATAACAAAGTAATAAAGCCACAATGTGGATTTTACTAAAGTTTAAAAACTTAAAACCTAATAAACCTAAGTTATTTTTGAAATATAAAACGTATAACAAGTACAAAAGTATATTCGTAATTAGCACCAAAAACTTGACCAAAAACGATAGTTGCCATAAATGATGCTTAAGATCGTCCATTTGTTGTCCAGTGTAATCAAACTCTTTTGCAGTGGTGGGAAAACAATAAAAAAACTTCTACCTAAGTTAAATATTTTTGCAAAAAATCTTTGACAGTCATGCGAGCTCCCGCACTGCAGAACGTATCTTTAAGACAGCCGGTCAAGTATTTACCAAAAGAAGAAACCATTTTGGCTAGGAAATATGGATTGTATAATTTTTTTAATGTACTTTATATCAAATAATGCTTTTGATATTAAATTGAAATAAAGCTATTTTCGATTTTTAATTGTTAGTAATATTCAAAATATTACGGGCCGATATTTTTTTCGGGCCGGGCCGGGCTAAAAATAAAAACAATTTTTCGGGCCTGGCCAAGCCACACGTAAAAAGGGGGGGGGGGTTCTTCAAAATACGAGCCGTTGAGAACACTATTAAATATATGTTTCAGTAATTACACACTTACTTTCTTAAACTTTTTATCATGTATATCGACTCCATTTAAAGGTGATTGATTCTAAGCTTAAAGATTAACACATCACAGGTCAACAATAATTTGAGAGTTATGAGTTAACTACAGAGATCAAACCTGCAATCTTAAGGAATATGAAAATGCGTTTATCGTTTTTCCTAATTAAACTTAGTTGGTCAATTATAAACATTGAAAAATTTAGAAAAAAAGGTCAAAAAACCGAATAAGATTCTGTTAAGAACTTTAAATAATATTTTCATAAAAACCAAAAATATGTCGTGTCGTATTTAAGTTTGGACGTGAAATATTTTGTATTAAATGCCGATGTAAGAGCTTGATATATTAATAAAATTTATTTTTCATTATTTGTGATTAAAAAAATAAGTTACAAGGAATTTTTACATGCAAAAAAGATTTTTAATTTTTTCTTCTTAGGGTATATTTAGATCTGTCAATTTGGTCAAAAAAGGCCATTTTTCGTTATAGACGCGGATCTAAAGAGCCAAAGACGGAAGAAACTAAGAAAAACGAAAAATATATATGAGATCAGACCATCATGGGGATGCATTCTTTTATGTTTTCATAAAATTCACGTTTCTGACATTGATATTTGTTGACCTGTGTATTAAGAATAAACGGAATAGCACCAAAATTTGATTAATAGCATGAAAAATTTGTGTGTTTATTACTAAATATTTTTTCTAAATGCCTGGAATACAAGAATAAATCTAAATATACAAAATAAATTTATTAAATATTATACCATATATTATAAAAACATTGAATAAAATATAGGGTTTTGATGCTTGCTACCTATCACAAACATTGATGTTTTAAGTTATTCTCGATGTATGAGCACAAATAGTCCCAAGGTTCCAAGGAGTACATACTTGAGAAATAAAAAGAGTATTAAAGGCTACATGAAAAGTCAGTTTTTAATTTCGTTATATTTTAAAATAAGTAAAAAATTTTATTTTGTAAATCGCAAATTCAAGTTGCCAAATTTAATTTATGCCCATAAAATACTTCTAAAATAAATTATCAAAATGTTAATTTTTAATTTTACAAAATTGAAACTCAGATTGCACATGGCCAAACATTAAAACTTATTTAACAAATATATATTGTTAATGCTATATATATATATATATATACTTTTAATTGAGGGTAATCATTCATCCATATAGTCATCATACCAATATATGGAGTGAAACCTTTGGCCCTACCAATAACATCCTTTTGTGTTAGCCAAAGTTGACCTGGCGCATACAAGCCCCTATCGTCAACCTGGTTATTGTCACCTTTGGTTAGAAATTTTAATGATCCATTATACCTGCAAAATTGTATTAAATAACAAATCTATTAATTAGTACAAACCAACATAAACTTTATGTTGCAATTATTTATTAAAAACTGTGCACCATTATGAAAAAAAGAAAATTAGAATTAAATTTTAATATTTTTAATAAATCTAATGTTTTTATTGTTTCATATTGTATGCAAAATAATCATGTGTATTTAAGGATTGTGAAAAAATAAAATAGTATTCTATGAGGAATGGGTACATGTAAATAAAAGTATGAACTGCCCCTTGTAACCTTTATAAATATAAGAAAACGTTTTTAGTTAAAATGTATTTTGCAGAAAATTGTAAATTATAATTTTAAAAATCAACTTTTGTTTCACACTTAGTTACTATCATTGAAAAAATGACCTAATATTATTAAACTTTTAAAAAGATAATATATCCTTGTTTTTTATCTAAGAGTTGAGAATTGTTATTTATTTAAAAACAACAAATTAATAAACCTAAAACAATATATTTGTTGATAAAAAAATCTTAGCAAAGCACTTCCTTAATAATTAATTTGAATGAAACAAGTTAAGATCAACCTTTCATGGACTTTAATACATCTGTGAACAATTGGTATTTCTCTGCCTTCAATCCTGAACACAGTGATGTCACCAACCCTTATTGGTTTATCCTTATCATGAGTCAAGAACAAAAGATCCCCACGATGAAAAGCAGGCTCCATAGAACCACTAAAATTAAAATATTTTAATAGTCAGTTAATAATTAAAAAGTAATAAAAGGTAAGTTAAATTCTTGATAACATAAATCAAACATCTAAACCTCAGCACTACAACAATTGGACTCTCACTGCCAGTTATTACCATAAGACCCTTCCAAATCATAAGAGCAGATGACACAATAGTTCCAAAATTTAATATTTGATAAACAAGCTATTAAATTATTAAACAATTAACGGTACTTGTCTTTTATTCATCCTACGAACTTCATCAAAACAACTCATGGAGGAGAGGAGCATTGTGAAAAACGTGTGATTTATTAGGCCGAGCAAATAGAATCTTAGGGCGTGTATTTTAAACTATATTTATCTAAATATTTACAAATATAAATTATAATCAAATCAATAAAAATTTCAATTATTTAGGGCATGATATATTATATTAATAATAGACGCCTTTAAAGTTAATTTATTTTGTTTTTTTTTTAAATTTACAATATTATTAAATTGTAAATTTTAAAAGTTTTACAATCGCCTATTACATCATGTATAATTAATTCTTCTCTCATGTAAAATTTATTATTTTATTTAACTGAGTTTATCTTGACCCAAACTAAGTATAACCTAGCGCTAATTTTGAAATAAACGTAGCTTAACATTTACGTAACTCAAGCACCTCAAATTAACAAATAGCTAATTTAAACTAAATGATAGATGCAATATTAGTAAAAATGCAAGGTACATAAATTTTTGCCTAATATTTAAAAGCGTTAATTTAATAAAATAAAAGTAATTATAATAATAATCATCAATATATTGATTTACATAATATTTAAAAGGATTATTAAAAAATAATTACGGGTGTAAATAATAGGTTAATAAATTTTTAAAACAAATTTTATAAATTAAAATGTACGAATAAACTGTGAACGCTCCAAAAAGCGTTATAAATTTTTTAGGTTATTTATATTCCCTAATATTAATTATTTATTTTAAAAAAACATTAATCAAAATAGTCCTAATTGAATAGTCATAGCTCATTTTTTGAAAATGGTATGTTAATTTTAAAGGTTAACGATTAAAAGATAGGTTATTAAAATAAGTTTAAAAAAATATTATAACTCTATTAAAAATTATACGTCAGGTTAGATATTTATTAAAAACATTAAATGGTTAAATCTTTGCATTAGGGCACGTGCAAAGTGAGTTTTTATTTCCGTAAAATTTGAAAATTTCTAAAAATGATGAAAATTTATTTTTTTCAAAATTTTTTCAAAAATTTTTTATTTTGGAAAAAACATTTTATGTGCATATGGGCGCATTCAGACTCATTTCAAATTTTTAAAAAATTTTAAAAATTTTAAAAATTTCGAATTTTTTGAAATTTTATATTTTTTTTTTTTCAAAATTTTTTAAAAACTCTTCTTTCAGAAAAACTATTTAAAGGCTAATAACAAAAATCGGCAGGACAAAAACACAAAACATTTATAAATGTTTCGTGTTTGGGGATAAATTCTTTAATGTTTTCATAATAATCTCGTTTATGACATAAATATTTGTTGACCTGTGAATTATATTCTAGGATTATTTAGTAAAATAATTAAAAATTAAAAAACGCTTTATGATGGTCAGAGTTTTAAAA
>JAUIRJ010000093.1:0-71091 GCA_030555515.1 Acutogordius australiensis | reverse complement strand
TTTACGCTTTAATTTTCCCATTAACCATCTTTGGCTGCCAACCGGCCATTAAAAACATTTATACAAATTTTAATAATCAAAATAACAATAACCCGTATAATACGGCCAACAACATTTTAAATTATAATTTTTAAATTTAAAAACCATTTTAATGTTTTCATAGTGCGTAAAATAAATCTTTGCCAATTCTTTTTATAAAACAGCAATATAAGGCCAAATAATATAAATTAAATATTTTCCTCGAACACGATAATCAACCGTATTCACACCTCTGCAGTTAACAAAACCATAGCTAACTATCCGTTCAACATAGTTTTAAAAGGCCAACTCCACTCAGCATCCCATTTCCAAAAACACCCCCGGACCATCCGTTTCCACCTGACTCCAACTCCGGTCTGTACACTGCCATCTACTTGCAACATTAAAGCAGGTTTGGTCCCCATTTTTAAAATAGTATCTGATACTGCAATTCAGCATCTGGGTTAATGCCACAACTACGGTCGTCTACTACCTCTCCGTGTGGGCTGTTGAATTTAGAATATAAATCGATAAATTAAGTATTTTATACCTGAATAAGATTTTGTCAGTATTTAAAATTTTTGCTTGCTTGCTATTAATTATCTTAAAAAAGGTCAATATTAAAGATCGATTGGTACCTTTTTGGAAGGGCTAAAATATTTGTTAAATTGCTTTAGGCCTTTTTAAATATTTAACTATCCCATTCAACCCGAAGCTAGGCGAGGCAGACTCAATATATTAATGCCGATAGAGTTTTTATTGATCATTTAATCTAAATATCCCACTGGAATATTAGTTTTTTAATCAACTACACTGATAATAAAAAGAAGTACATGAAAGATTTTCGAGGATTCAGTAAAAAATTTTGTGAAAATAAGCCTGGTTTAAGATATTTCCCTAAATTGCTTTAAAGTTTAAGAAATTTGCCAAGATTTCTTATTTATTATATTACATAAAATCTTATAGCATGTTTAGATCCCTTAAAAAACATATCTAAAAAAAGGTTGTTATTGGGAATTTACTTTCGAGTTATCTAGGATCAAGACAAACGACAAATTTCATAAAAAAGATACAATTAAACGCTTTACGTAATGAATCCGTAATCTAAAATTATTATATGACTTGTTACTACCCATAAGTTTTATCATGTAGAATCCCAAATACCCCAAAAAATAGAAAAATCTCAACTCACTGATTAACTAATTTGAGGCACTGGCTAAAATGTTTTATTTTAACAATTAACACCAAATATTCGACCAAAAACGATAGTTGCCATATATGAGGCTTAAGCGCCAAGTTTGTCCCATATCATCTAATTAAATGGAGTATTATATAAAAATTCTTATTATATAAAACTATATTTTGGCAATTTATGAGCAATGTCAAAATCAACACATATCATCATATATAAGTCACTTATTGCTCAACATACTGGGTATTGTGAGCGAGTGAAAGGATAAATGGTTGAATATTTTATATTTTTTTTAATGTTTATAGCTGATTTCATATCGATTGAAAAACGGTAAAGATGTATAAGATGGTAGGTTTAATCTTTGTATAACACGTTTAAAAAATTGTTGACGTTACGATTTTGAATTTCTTGATAAATCTCTTGTTTAATACGATTAATTTACCTAAAATAAAATGTATTTTAAGTGATTTCAAAACTAAGGTTAAGCATATTTTTAAGTTTATAAAAATAACAATTTCGTTGAATATATATGGTATTTTTAAAACACGAACAATTAATATAAATGATAGTATGGCTAAATAAAAAACTTCTATTATTTAAACATCTATTTTTCAAAAACATGGAACCCCAGCATCAGCAGGGATATAGTATATTTGAAAAGCGTTTTACCTTTATATTTAAAATTGCCCAATTAAAAAGTCATTAGTCTATGGATATTGAATTAAATATGTCACATTACCAGGGGCGTATGCTGATACTTTTCTAAAAGGGGGCCAAAAATTTTTTTGAAAGAAAGGAACTACAAATTTAATTTTAATATTAATTATTTGCAAAATTATTTTTTAAGGCTGTATATTTTCTAAAAAATAAGAATTTTATTGATACCTATTCACTTTTATATGTTTGATATATAATATCAACCACTAGTTTAAAAATTAAAAAAAAATCTAAAGGGGGGCAATTGCCCTCTTTTGATCACCCCTAGATACGTCCTTGCACAATACTTTGAATTATGTTTTAAAAAAACGCTTGATACGATAATTTTTTATAGTATCAAGCAAAAATATATCTTTTACAGGCTCACTCATTTATCTTGATATAAAGCCAAGTTTGGTTATCACATACATTCGTTTAGGTTAAAAAGTTTTTCCAGAGTTTTTTTAGTTTTTCAAAAAACTTTACAAACAAATTTTGAAACTTTTTTTTCTTTAGCTTAATAATTCAAGTGCCAATTTTACAACTAGCATATAATATCAACTAGCATTAAATAATTCTAGTTTTAAGAAGAGCTTTTTCCTCAAGAATTATTTCATGCAAGTGGCAAAGGCCCTAGTAACTTTTTATCAATTGAACACCTTCTATTCAAAATTTAACTTATAATGAGTCTTGATGTTAATATTAATTCAATAAGCCCCGACATATGTCAAAGTCACTCTTCTATATCAAGGCCTAAAAAATTACCAATCAACTTAAGTAAATACTATAAGCTTATATAATATCTTTGTTTTTACTTTTTGTGTTTTAATAAAATTATATTCAAAGTGTTGGCTCCATATAGAAATTTGCTTTCCTAACAAATGATAAATGCTTCAAACTCTTAATTTATTAGCAAAATAAAAATTATATGATTAGTTTTAGAATTTAGAAAATATAAAATAACAGTTGTAAAAGAAACCATACACCTTTAAAAAAAATTTAAATAATTGTTTTTCCATATTTGCAATATACATAATTGATACGTTTGGCATATAATTAAACCTGTATAAATAAAACACTTGTATAAAAATATTAAATATAAAAAAATTTTTTTTAATGATTTTTTATATGGTTATTGAAGGTAATAGGATTATGTTGATTAGTAAGATATAAGTTTTTTTGTTTAAATTTTATTAGCCACAATGGCTGAAATGTAAAGCAATATATTAAATACATTAAATTATATTTTGAGAGAATTCTTTCTGTTTAATAAGCCTTTTTGAAAAATCTTCAGAAGCCTTGTAGATTTTCAAATTCGTTTACCTTTTTTTATCATCGAACTTCTATCTTTTAAACATTCAAAATTTCGAATATTATAAAAAAATATAAAACTAAAAATTATTGAAATGATTATTTTTGATAGCTAAACTGGTAAATTCAAACTTCAAAAGTTTTATTTATAACCATATAAATAGGGCCAAATTATGGTTGCCTGAATTAGGTAAATTAGATATACTTAGACATTAGGATTTTCATTATATGGGAAAAAAATTATTTCTATATGAAAAGCCTAACTAACTTTTTTATTTTAGACTCTTTACAATGTCAAAAATTTTTCTAAAATGTAAATAAAAAACGTTAAAAAGCCAAAGGCGAAAGAAACTACAAATACAAAACTGCAACTAAAACTTTATTAGGGCTATATAATTTTGGGGCTTTATATGCGAAATATATATAGATAAGAATGTTTACCAGATTTATTTAAAAGGGTTTTAACAAAATATACAAAAAGCTAATAGACCCAAATTTATATTTGTTTTTTTTCACAAAAAAATTCTTAAAACGTTACAAGAATTTTTAATTATATCGTTTAAAAATCTTATTATGTATTATATATAAAAACACCATTTTTATACACATCAAATGTTTTTTCATTTTACTTTCCAAATTAGTATAAAAGTTTTCCGTCTTCCTTGTTACCTTTTTACATTATCACTGAAATTAAGGAATTATAATTATTAATTGAGAAGTAAAAATATTCGTATATTTTATCACACAGGTCAACATATATCAATGTCACAAAAAATAAGTTTTGAAAAACATTTAAAAGCTACTTTATGATAGTCTTATTTCTCTTATTTTATTTGCTTCCTTGGGTCCGTCCAAATTAAAAATGGCCTTTTATACCAAATTGGCAGATTATAATAAATCCTTAACATTAATATTTGAAGATTTTTAGAAATATATATATCTCACAAATATAAAAAATATATTTTAAATATTTTAAGTTCGTGAAGCATTTAGAATTTGATAAAAATATAGAAGTAAATTTAAAATGTGCTAATAAATGCTAAAAAATAATTTAATCATTTTTAATTTTGCATCTTTTTTTTGAAATTTTTAGCCTTTAAAGCTGACCAATTGAGTTTAATTAGAAAAAACTGAATTAATTTGACATACCTTAAGCAGGCTCGTTCTGTGCCATTTCCTCACAACTCTCAAAAATTGTGTTATACAAAAATTTATAATTTTATACTAAATGTTTAAAGTTAATAATTGTTAGAGAAAACAATTTTTAGTAATTTTTTAAGAAGATCTTTATATGTATTTAAAGAGCCCTAATATATTGATTATAAATAATATCATTACTTTTAGTTGTAGTATTTGCAAATTTTGCTTGTTGACCTAACACGTTCATAATCGGCAACGATTTTGAAAAGGTAAATGGTACTCGCATTCAATCCCTCCACTAAAGTATGGTTCTATACAATATATTTTATATAAACAGGTTAGGATACAGATTATGTTAGAATATTTGTTAGCATAAATATAAACAACAGTAAATGACATTTTTTGTTTTATTATAAAAAAAAAAATATTTTTTGTTTTTTCTTCTATTTGTCAAATAACACATGTAAATAATAAAATATTTTATTTTCTTAGAGATAAAATATCATTTATTATTATTTTTATTTGTGATAACATGTATGAATAATTGATTAAGTTTAGCCAGACATAAACAACAAAATATAAATTATTCTTTTGCAAAGTTTGGTAAAAATACAAAAAAGAGTTATGATTTTAACGGTTAAAGTAACCATTTTTGAACTTTATAATTACTACTTACATCTATTATTTGATTTTTGTTGACCTGTGTTTCAATTACAACTAGTGTAATTGGCGAATATTTTTTATTAAGTCTTTTGCATTTGATTATGACTTAAAGAAATGTAGTTAAAAAATATCCCAATATTATATACTATATATATGGTCATATTCAAATAGACAAAATCGTAAATATAGAATTTTTTTAATTTTTTTGTAAAAACGAAGCTTAAACACTCATATATGCCATCTTTCTAGATTAGTTATAGTAACACAACTGTGTACCAGTTATCTTTCTTTAAATATCTTACATTGCTAGTTCCCCCAAAAAAATTATATTAAATTTTTAAATGTATAGAAAATAAAAATTTGAAAAAAAAACTTTGAGTGTCGTAAAACAACTGAACAGGAATTAATCTAATCTAACATGAGCCCCAAATTTGTTTACAAATTACTTTATACAATGTTTTTTCATATGCTAGCTTAAACCATTATCGTCATTTTAACAAGCCTCGTTAGACTTTTATATAATTTTTCAAAAAATGTTCTAAATTATTTTTGCGTTCCAATCAAAATTCTAGCATTACATATTATAAAAGTTCAAAAAAAAAGAAAAAAATAATAATCTTTGTTATTTAAATTTTAAAATGGTGTAAAATAATTAATTTAAATTTAAGGTAAACGAAATAAATGATTAGAAAATGTTTGCAAGTTAATCAAATTATTTTTCTCCTATAACAACCATGCCCGTCAACTTCAAAGCAAAAGGAAATAAAAAAATAAACACAAAATTTTGGTCAAAATTGACATACATATTAATATTTTAATAAATTAGGTCCACCAGGGCAACCAAAAGCCATGAAATTATCCGAAAATTCTATTAAATTGTCATGGAGTGCCTCATATTTGAATCCAAACTTTTATATTATCCAGCGGAAGTATGAAGATACACCATGGGTTGTGATTGGTTATACAGAAAAAGTTTCAATTTTTAAAATAACATATATATTAATATTAATAGGTAAATTCCATTTCGATCCGATAAGTTTTAAAAACTTTCTTAGATTATAAAACTTTGATTTAAAAAAGTATCCAAGGATATCACATATTTATTTTTTGGACCGAAGTGATTTTTGACGAGGGTAGGGGCAAAAGAAAAACGCAAGGCATGTTTATGTTTTGAGCAATTTGAGAGCCTATAAGTAAATTTATAGCTTATATTTTTTTAGAAGAGGAGGGGCTATCCTCCATGCGTTAATTAAAAAAAAAATATATTTTTCACAATTGAAATTCAGTTTAATATAACAAAAAATCTTTTTTGCTAAACTTTTAAAAAATTGCTAAAATACATTTTTCTTATTCTTTATAAATATATAGAAGCTGACATGATTTTAAAAAATAAAAAAATTAGGTTCTGTTTTAAAAATAGGATCACTGCATTATATTAGACTATAAAAGTGCCAAATTTTGCATACAAGAAGTTTGGCATAAAATAAGGGCAAAATTACATAAATAAAGCAAAAAATATTTATTTTTTTTGTTTATAGATTTAAACCGGTCCCAAACTTTTAAATACATAACCATTATTAGATGTATTTAAAATAAACACAGGTCAACAAACATCAATATAACAAAAATTGTGTTTAGGAAAACATAAGAATCTTCACGATAGTCTTATCTCTATATATTTTATATTTTTATTAGTTTCTTCCGACTTCGGCTCCTTAGAACCGTCAATAACAAAAAATGGCCCTTTTTTTAATTAGCAGATTAAATTTACCCTAAAAATAAAAAAAATTAAAAAAATTATTTTATCATAAAAATCTTTTGTAATTTATATTATCATCACAATGAAAAATATATTTTAAAGATATTACAGCATCAAGATAATACAAAATAAAATATTTAGCGTCCAAACTTAAATACGGCACAATATATTATTAATTATTAAGAATGTATTATTTGTAGTTTAATAACAGCAAGCTGAGCATAAAAATTTCAATTTTTTTTTGAATTTAACTTGTTTTTTGACTTTTTTTCTAAAATTTTAATTAGTGTACTATAGAAAAAATGGTTATAATTTCAAAATTCTTTAAATGGTAGATTATACCTCTGAAAATAAAATATTTGTTGACCTTAATTGCCTCATTTTGCAAAAAAAATGATAACGCTAAAATTTCAGTCACTAATCACTTCCGACCCATAAAAGTTAGGTTTTTATCAATACCAACCCTACCAGTGCATCAATTTTCATCAAAAATTATAACTTAAAGAAAAAAATTTTGTCTATTTGAATATGACCATATATATAGTATATAATATTGGGATATTTTTTAACTACATTTCTTTAAGTCATAATCAAATGCAAAAGACTTAATAAAAAATATTCGCCAATTACACTAGTTGTAATTGAAACACAGGTCAACAAAAATCAAATAATAGATGTAAGTAGTAATTATAAAGTTCAAAAATGGTTACTTTAACCGTTAAAATCATAACTCTTTTTTGTATTTTTACCAAACTTTGCAAAAGAATAATTTATATTTTGTTGTTTATGTCTGGCTAAACTTAATCAATTATTCATACATGTTATCACAAATAAAAATAATAATAAATGATATTTTATCTCTAAGAAAATAAAATATTTTATTATTTACATGTGTTATTTGACAAATAGAAGAAAAAACAAAAAATATTTTTTTTTTAATAATAAAACAAAAAATGTCATTTACTGTTGTTTATATTTATGCTAACAAATATTCTAACATAATCTGTATCCTAACCTGTTTATATAAAATATATTGTATAGAACCATACTTTAGTGGAGGGATTGAATGCGAGTACCATTTACCTTTTCAAAATCGTTGCCGATTATGAACGTGTTAGGTCAACAAGCAAAATTTGCAAATACTACAACTAAAAGTAATGATATTATTTATAATCAATATATTAGGGCTCTTTAAATACATATAAAGATCTTCTAAAAAAATTACTAAAAAATTGTTTTCTCTAACAATTATTAACTTTAAACATTTAGTATAAAATTATAAATTTTTGTATAACACAATTTTTGAGAGTTGTGAGGAAATGGCACAGAACGAGCCTGCTTAAGGTATGTCAAATTAATTCAGTTTTTTCTAATTAAACTCAATTGGTCAGCTTTAAAGGCTAAAAATTTCAAAAAAAAAGATGCAAAATTAAAAATGATTAAATTATTTTTTAGCATTTATTAGCACATTTTAAATTTACTTCTATATTTTTATCAAATTCTAAATGCTTCACGAACTTAAAATATTTAAAATATATTTTTTATATTTGTGAGATATATATATTTCTAAAAATCTTCAAATATTAATGTTAAGGATTTATTATAATCTGCCAATTTGGTATAAAAGGCCATTTTTAATTTGGACGGACCCAAGGAAGCAAATAAAATAAGAGAAATAAGACTATCATAAAGTAGCTTTTAAATGTTTTTCAAAACTTATTTTTTGTGACATTGATATATGTTGACCTGTGTGATAAAATATACGAATATTTTTACTTCTCAATTAATAATTATAATTCCTTAATTTCAGTGATAATGTAAAAAGGTAACAAGGAAGACGGAAAACTTTTATACTAATTTGGAAAGTAAAATGAAAAAACATTTGATGTGTATAAAAATGGTGTTTTTATATATAATACATAATAAGATTTTTAAACGATATAATTTAAAATTCTTGTAACGTTTTAAGAATTTTTTTGAAAAAAAAAACAAATATAAATTTGGGTCTATTAGCTTTTTGTATATTTTGTTAAAACCTTTTTAAATAAATCTGGTAAACATTCTTATCTATATATATTTCGCATATAAAGCCCCAAAATTATATAGCCCTAATAAAGTTTTAGTTGCAGTTTTGTATTTGTAGTTTCTTTCGCCTTTGGCTTTTTAACGTTTTTTATTTACATTTTAGAAAAATTTTTGACATTGTAAAGAGTCTAAAATAAAAAAGTTAGTTAGGCTTTTCATATAGAAATAATTTTTTTCCCATATAATGAAAATCCTAATGTCTAAGTATATCTAATTTACCTAATTCAGGCAACCATAATTTGGCCCTATTTATATGGTTATAAATAAAACTTTTGAAGTTTGAATTTACCAGTTTAGCTATCAAAAATAATCATTTCAATAATTTTTAGTTTTATATTTTTTTATAATATTCGAAATTTTGAATGTTTAAAAGATAGAAGTTCGATGATAAAAAAAGGTAAACGAATTTGAAAATCTACAAGGCTTCTGAAGATTTTTCAAAAAGGCTTATTAAACAGAAAGAATTCTCTCAAAATATAATTTAATGTATTTAATATATTGCTTTACATTTCAGCCATTGTGGCTAATAAAATTTAAACAAAAAAACTTATATCTTACTAATCAACATAATCCTATTACCTTCAATAACCATATAAAAAATCATTAAAAAAAATTTTTTTATATTTAATATTTTTATACAAGTGTTTTATTTATACAGGTTTAATTATATGCCAAACGTATCAATTATGTATATTGCAAATATGGAAAAACAATTATTTAAATTTTTTTTAAAGGTGTATGGTTTCTTTTACAACTGTTATTTTATATTTTCTAAATTCTAAAACTAATCATATAATTTTTATTTTGCTAATAAATTAAGAGTTTGAAGCATTTATCATTTGTTAGGAAAGCAAATTTCTATATGGAGCCAACACTTTGAATATAATTTTATTAAAACACAAAAAGTAAAAACAAAGATATTATATAAGCTTATAGTATTTACTTAAGTTGATTGGTAATTTTTTAGGCCTTGATATAGAAGAGTGACTTTGACATATGTCGGGGCTTATTGAATTAATATTAACATCAAGACTCATTATAAGTTAAATTTTGAATAGAAGGTGTTCAATTGATAAAAAAGTTACTAGGGCCTTTGCCACTTGCATGAAATAATTTTATGAAAAAGCTCTTCTTAAAACTAGAATTATTTAATGCTAGTTGATATTATATGCTAGTTGTAAAATTGGCACTTGAATTATTAAGCTAAAGAAAAAAAAGTTTCAAAATTTGTTTGTAAAGTTTTTTGAAAAACTAAAAAAACTCTGGAAAAACTTTTTAACCTAAACGAATGTATGTGATAACCAAACTTGGCTTTATATCAAGATAAATGAGTGAGCCTGTAAAAGATATATTTTTGCTTGATACTATAAAAAATTATCGTATCAAGCGTTTTTTTAAAACATAATTCAAAGTATTGTGCAAGGACGTATCTAGGGGTGATCAAAAGAGGGCAATTGCCCCCCTTTAGATTTTTTTTTAATTTTTAAACTAGTGGTTGATATTATATATCAAACATATAAAAGTGAATAGGTATCAATAAAATTCTTATTTTTTAGAAAATATACAGCCTTAAAAAATAATTTTGCAAATAATTAATATTAAAATTAAATTTGTAGTTCCTTTCTTTCAAAAAAATTTTTGGCCCCCTTTTAGAAAAGTATCAGCATACGCCCCTGGTAATGTGACATATTTAATTCAATATCCATAGACTAATGACTTTTTAATTGGGCAATTTTAAATATAAAGGTAAAACGCTTTTCAAATATACTATATCCCTGCTAGATGCTAGGTTTCATGTTTTTGAAAATAGATGTTTAAATAATAGAAGTTTTTTATTTAGCCATACTATCATTTATATTAATTGTTCGTGTCTTAAAATACCATATATATTCAACGAAATTATTTTTATAAACTTAAAAAATATGCTTAACCTTAGTTTTGAAATCACTTAAAATACATTTTATTTTAGGTAAATTAATCGTATTAAATAAGAGATTTATCAAGAAATTCAAAATCGTAACGTCAACAATTTTTTAAACGTGTTATACAAAGATTAAACCTACCATCTTATACATCTTTACCGTTTTTCAATCGATATGAAATCAGCTATAAACATTAAAAAAAAATATAAAATATTCAACCATTATCCTTTCACTCGCTCACAATACCTAGCATGTTGAGCAATAAGTGACTTATATATGATGATATGTGTTGATTTTGACATTGCTCATAAATTGCCAAAATATAGTTTTATATAATAAGAATTTTTATATAATACTCCATTTAATTAGATGATATGGGACAAATTTGGCGCTTAAGCCTCATATATGGCAACTATCGTTTTTGGTCGATATTTGGTGTTAAGTGTTAAAATAAAATATTTTAGCCAGTGCCTCAAATTAGTTAATCAGTGAGTTGAGATTTTTCTATTTTTGGGGTATTTGGGATTCTACATGATAAAACTTATGGGTAGTAACAAAAGTCATATAATAATTTTAGATTACGGATTCATTACGTAAAGCGTTTAATTGTATCTTATTTTATGAAATTTGTCGTTTGTCTTGATCCTAGATAACTTGAAAGTAAATTCCCAATAACAACCTTTTTAGATATGTTTTTTAAGGGATCTAAACATGCTATAAGATTTTATGTACATAATAAATAAGAAATCTTGCAAATTTCTTAAACTTTAAAGCAATTTAGGGAAAATATCTTAAACCAGGTTGGTTTTCACAAAATTCTTTACTGAATCCTCGAAAAAATCTTTCATGTACTTCTTTTTATTATCAGTGTAGTTGATTAAAAAACTAATATTCCAGTGGCTATTTAGATTAAATGATTAATAAAAACTCTATCGGCATTAATATATTAGTCTCCCTCGCCTCGCTTTCGGGTTGAATGGGATAGTTAAATATTTAAAAAGGCCTAAAGTAATTTAACAAATATTTTAGCCTTCCTAAAAAAGGTACCAATCGATCTTTAATATTGACCTTTTTAGATAATTAATAGCAAGCAAGCAAAAATTTTAAATACTGACAAAATCTTATTCAGGTTAAAATACTTAATTTATCGATTTATATTCTAAATTCAACAGCCCACACGGAGAGGTAGTAGACGACCGTAGTTGTGGCATTAACCTAGATGCTGATTTGCAGTATCAGATACTATTTTAAAATGGGACCAAACCTGCTTTAATGTTGCAAGTAGATGGCAGTGTACAGACCGGAGTTGAGTCAGGTGGAAACGGATGGTCCGGGGGTGTTTTTAAAATGGGATGCTGGAGGGAGTTGGCCGTTTAAAACTATGTTGAACGGATAGTTAGCTATGGTTTTGTTAACTGCAGAGGTGTGAATACGGTTGATTATCGTGTTCGAGGAAAATATTTAATTTATATTATTTGGCCTTAATAGCTGTTTTTATAAAAAGAATTGGCTAAGATTTATTTTACGCACTATGAAAACATTAAAATGGTTTTAAATTTAAAAATTATAATTTAAAATGTTGTTGGCCGTATTATACGGGTTATTGTTATTTTGATTATTAAAATTTGTATAAATGTTTTTAATGGCCGGTTGCAGCCAAAGATAATAATGGAAAATTAAAGCGTAAATAATTGTTTTCCAAGCTACATTGTGTTATTTTCAACTTAAAAAAGACTGATCATAATTATAAATATTACCTGTAATCCGCATATAATTTACTCTAAAAAATTGATATTATATATTTAATATTAATATTTAAAAAGATTATCAAAAAAACCTGTGGTATAGAAGTTTTCTCTAAACCTATTTCCCTATTAGGAGACGGATTATCCGTTAAAGCTTTGCCTTTTTTAATTCTACAGCATGCCCCGCGGATTTATTAGAGATATAACACACCTAATTAACCTAGATTTTAGGTGTTTAGGTGTTCAAGAAATGACGGCTTTGGGATTGTTGCCGGTCACCCATAAGCACTTATCAGGCTCAACGTTGCTTAACTTAAAGTATATAACACCTCAAAGTTTGCATACGCTCAAGGTCGTTGGACCAATGATTACGCCGGGCAACGATAAAAAACAACATGAGCGATATATTTCAAAATTTTGTAGAGAATTTTCTTGCGATACCGGATTTAGTTTTTTTTCCATTGCCTTCAATTCTTTGTAAACCATGTCCAAATTATAAATAAAAATTCACAAAATTTCTTTTACTTTATTTTTTCTAAAAATCTAATAGCATATTCAGATTCCCACTAAAAAACATATCTAAAAAAGATTAAAGCTTAAAATTATTACCAATTTACTCTCAAGTTATTTAAGATCAAAAAACGAATTTTGAGACAAAAATCACTAATAAACCCTTTACGATAAATATAAATGTTTCCATAATCTAAATATGTTTTTAAATTTTTGTTCCTATCGATAAGTTATATCATAGGCCCGAAATACCCCCAAAATTAAAAAATCTCAACTTTGACACCGAATAATTAAAGATCTGAGGCAATGATTGAAATTTAAATTTTATATTCGTAATTAGCACTAAAAATTTGACCAAAAACGTTAGTTGCCACTGAAGATGCTTAAGGTCGTCCAAATTATTATCATTTAACGGTACATCTATGACTTAAATAGGTGTTAAAACATTTCAAACTTAGTATTTTTTTTAGCTTAAGGCTAGAATTTTAGTGTACTAACGATAAACTAAAATTGTTAAATGGGCCTACAATATATATATTTCTTAATTTCCCAAAAGAGACTGATTTTGCAGTTAATTTTTAAATCCAGGTAATTGCTAAATCGCCTCCCTATGGTTAAGTTATTATAATTATTGCAATTAATTTAAAATAAATTAGAGGTATATGATTTTAAAAGCCTTATGAATAGTGTGCGCAGTGAGATAAAAAAAAGAAAAAGAAAAATTCGAAGAATATATGAATATAATTTTTTATTATTCACCTATTTTATCTGGTAGCTGCCTTCCAATAGGTATAAATTAACAAAAAACAAAATCATGTAATTGAGTTAGCAATTGATACACAAAATTTTTAGATAATTTATGTTGTTGTTTTTAACCCATGCAGCGCTTGAAAAGGGATGAGGGAGGCTCTGAGGTGTGAGCGAGTTAGTTGGGAGGCGGCTACGATGGGGTTGTCCATAGATCTAGGGGATTTATGGAGGTCTTACGTGAGGGGCACAATAGTTAATGTAGAAGATTTAAATAATTTATTATTACGTGATGTAACTTATTTGTTGTTGTTAGCCCCGGTTCTTTGGACGTGAGAAGTTGGATGAAAAGCTGAGCTTGATGAGCCAAAAATCTATGGGGGAGATAGGGGGCCCACCGTTTGGGCATATGAGCCAGTGTTCATTATCAGCTGAAGATTTGTATCATTGCACAAATATTATTCAAAGAAGGGTCGATGCGAGTTCTGAAGTTTGCCAGTAATTGGCAATGTCCAGAGCGAGGTTGAGCTAGTTGGCAGCGGATTTTACGGAATAAAAAGGTTTCAGAGGAGGAAACGGGAGGGGGTCGGCCGTTTAAAACTATGTTAGTTGGGTAGGTGGCAATGGCAGTGTTACCTGCAGAGGTGTGAATGGTTTTTATTAGAGTTTTAATAGGTATGTATGTAACTTATTTACAAATACCTGACGACACTAATAGTTTTATGTATACAAGTCTTAAGGTAACAAAAAGTGTAACTTTACGCATTTTTATTTAATTTGTTTGATGGCCAAAAGGGAAAAGAATTATATATTAGACACAAAAAGACTAAGGCCGGATTTATTTTTTTTTTGGTTATTTAAAAAAATGGGATTTAATTATTTGAGGCATTTTAATTGCGCCTAAACGGTGGTCAAAATCTGCCCCGAGGTTACCGTGAATCAGGTGTTTGTAATTTTTCAGAAAAAATAAGACAGGTAATCTAAAATTACCGATGATTGAAATAAAGTTTAATTTTACAGGACTTATTACATATCCTTTAATTGGAATGTAAATTAGGTAAAATTAGGGCAACTTAATATAAAAATACATTTATCCAACGTTACGGAAAAAAAAATGTTTTTATTTGTTCAGGCTGGTCGTTTAACAAAATTTGCCAGAGAAAAAATTTATAAAATACTGGGCATAATTTTCCTTTATAATATAATTTTGTAGGTAGGTATAGAAAAATGTAATGCAAATAAAGGAAGAAAAAGTTAAATAAGTTGGGTAGCTCAATAAATTTAACACACAACGATCGCACTAGATATATAATACTATAGAACAGGTATATAACAAATAAAGGTTTGGTTTGTTTACATTTTTATTCTAACAACGTTTGAATCAATACAAAGAATAAAAATGTTATAAAATAATGGGTATGAGTGAAAATGCCTTTTTTAACGCATATGAAAAATTCTCTAAAACTGACTTTTTCTTTTATACAGCATTTATTGACAATTATAAATGTTTGATTACACAGGACAACCAATATAAATGTTACAAATGGTCTGTGTGAAAATATAAAGAAATACATCACCATGATGGTTTTATCTCTATTTTCCGATTTTCTTATATTTTGTCCTCTCGATCCGTACATATCAAAAATGTTTTTTGAATAAAATAAAAGATTTTGCGACCTCGAATACCATATATAAATTATATTTAAGAACTATTTTACCATATAAAATACTTTATTTATCATGGCCAATCAGGCACGATTCTAGACCCCTTTTGGGGGGGCACTGCCCCCCCAAAAGTTTTTGATTGCCCCCCCAAAAATAATTGAATTTGCCCCCCAAAAATACATAGTAATTTTATGTTTGCCCCCCCAAAAAAAATTGAATTTGCCCCCCCCCAAAAATGCATAGTAATTTTATTTCTTCCACATAATATAATTAAATTTGCTCCATCAAAAATATCTAAAAAATATTTACTTTTTTTAATTGTTTTTATTCATTAATACTTCTCATCCGCAAGAGAGATCAAACTAACAGAAATATATAGAAAAATTTGATTTTACAGAAAGCTTATTTGTGAAACCAATTCATAAATCTGATGCCTAAGAAATTTTCTCAGTTAACAACAATCTTTTGTTAGAATATAATCTAAAAACAAAGAGCCTGATCGCACAATGCTACGATGGGGCGAACGTAATGCCCGGGAAAAAAATGGTGTTCAAGTACTAAGCAAAATAGCTGGACACCATGTCCCGTATATTCACTGCTTTAACCACCGATTGCATCTTGTTGTAAAAGATTGTCTTATTTTAAGTGAAGGAAAAGATTTTTTTGATAATTTTTCTTCCCTTCATAAATTTTTTCAACATGATGCAATCAAGGTAGTTAGTGAATGCGGGACCATACCGGCTGTTGCCTTATTGGTGGTGTGGTCACTACCTGCCCATTGTTTTTTTTTTTAAATTGCACAAAAATATTTAATACTCTTTTAAATATTAAAAATAAAAAACTTTTATATCTTCAGGTCACAGGGCCGAATCGGGATTTTTTGACCATATTTAAAATCATCTATTTATTTTTTTGTATTTAATTGAAAGATTATTTTATTGATTAAAAATAATTATAGATCAATTTCAATGCAGAACGATTTATGTTTTTAAAACTTCTGATTTAATACACCATTGTTTGTTAGAAATTAAACAATTAAGAAATAAAAGTACATTTGAAGATTTATTCAAAAATTGTTTTGATATTAATATTTTTTTAAATGACAATAATTTATCTATGGATAAAAGAAAAACTAAACCTAAAAGTTTTTCTGATTTTTATTTATATTTTAAATATTAATGATTAAGTAAAAAATTTCTTTTAATATTATTAATTCATTTATATTTTGATAATAGATTTTTTACCGATAATAGTTGTTTAAAATCTTTAGATTCCCTTTATAAATTTTAACCTTTATTTTAGATCTAAATAAATTAGAGCCTCTTTTAAAAATAAATATCATTGATAAAAATTCATTATCTAAAGAAATTGACGAGGCCAAAATTTTTTTTAATAAGAAACTTAATAATTACAAAGAATGTGTTACTATTGATTTTGTTAAATTTTTATATGATTACAATGATGCGTTTTCTAATCTATTTAACATTTTTCCTATAAGTTTGTTAATTGACTCTTCAACGTCGAGTTGTGAGGCCACATTTCCTTCTTTAAGAAGGATAATAACGGCTGACAAGTAGTGATCTGCTTAAAGGTGATTTGGTTCTTTTAGAACACGAAAAACCATTAACTAGGGGCGTTTAATTTTTATGAATATTGTAATTTAATTAAAATCCTCTAAAAAAAAATAGTTTGATCAATACAATACACTGCTCATAATCAGCTAATTATTGCTTACTATTTTAACATGGTTGCAAACTTTTTTTATGCTCATTTAACGTTTATGTCCATGTTTTATTTAATTTTTTACCCTAATATTAATAACTAGTTATATATAACCAGTGTTTTTTCATATATATTCTTCCAAATTAGCATACTTATACATTTTGTTTTCATGATAATCAATCTTATTTCACTTTTCATTTTCTAAAATCCAAAGTTTAATATAATTCATTTTTATTATTCATATATATCATATTTTTAATTTTCATGCGCAATGATGCCAAATGATAAAATTATACTTAAAATTAATTCAAATCTCATATTTTTAAGCAATTGATTTTAGTGAAAACAATTAATTTTAATTCACATATTCAATTTATAAACTCATTTTTTTAATTAAGAATATAATAAATTACTATTAATTTGTTAAAAAATTTTGAACATGGATTCTATTGTTGTACATGTATAATTTTTGCCGTGACCGAAGGTCACGGCTAATTTTGCCGCCGAAGGCGGCAAAAAATTTTTTCTGCCCCCCCACGAGTTTTTTTTGCCCCCCTAAAATGGAAAAGCTAGAATCGGGCCTGTGGCCAATAACACAATTCAACAAATATTTATGTCAGAAACATGAATATTTTTTAAATATAAAAAATGTTTCCCACTGGCCAAATTCATATATGTTTTTCGTTTTTCTTAGTTTCTTTCGTTTGGTTACTTTTCTGTCTATAACGAAAAATGATCTTTTTTGATACAATTAAAAGAAAAAAATTAAATATCCTTTTTGCATATTAAAATCCCTTGTACCTTAGTCACATATAATGGAGAAAATTATTTATTAATATATCAAGCTCTTACATCGGCATTTAGAAAATACAAAATATTTCGCGTCCGAACTTAAATCGGGCTTGAAATATTATTGGTTTTTAATGAATCATTATTTAAAGTTTAAATCTAACAGTTTAACTATTGTGGTTTATGAAAAACGGTAATTGGATTAAATATCATAAGATGACAGGTTTGATCTCTGTAGTTTGATAATAACTCTCAAAAAATTGCCCCGTTTAATGAGAAATGAATAAGTATATCAAGCTCTTACAGTGGAATTTAAATAATACAGAATATATTGGGTCAAAACTTAAATCGACTATGTATTACCATTTTCAATTTTAAATTTAACAATTTAGCCTTTGTAAATCACAAAAATAATTTATTTTTGTTTTTTAAATCTTTGTTATCTTTAAAATTTTTCTATTTTCAATGTTTATAGCAGACCTATTAAGTTCGATTAAACAATATGTAAATGGAAATTCTTAAGATGTCAGGTTTAATCTCTGTAGTAAGCTCATAACCATTAATTTGTGGACCTCTGTTATGCTACATCCAATTATCTATATAAACTTATTTAATATCTTTATTTTGACGAATTGAATTAAATTTACACCAATAAACCCTAATGTTTGTATAATAAAAGACCTAAACTTTAAAACTTTAAAACACAATTAATTATTAGACCAATTTTTTTTTGTCGTAGAATATTGCAAAATCACTAAGAAATATTGTGGATATGAGTTAACCAAAAAAGAGCTTTTATTAACGCATTACACCCATTTAAATTAATCTCATATTTTCTAAGTTAAAAAAAAGTTAATGTTAATAAAGGTATAAAAAAAGAATCGGCAAAAAACATAAAAATGTTTAACTGAAGAACCGGTTCATATCTCTTATTAAAAATGTGTTTAGTCTTATTTTCAAATTTTCTCAGAGAAGAAAAATTCAGTTTTTTATAGGCAACAAAAATATATTTTCTTGCGTCAATAAAATTCAAAGTAAAATTTTAACACTTATACTCCACGGAGCTAACAATTTCTTATGTAAATACTATATACCTATATTAAGGCGTGAATTACTCCTCGATCTATTATATCTTTTTTTTCTTCAAAAATTTTCTTCAAACGATAATTCATTTATTGGTATAAGAGAATGAGCAAATTCACTATTCAATTAATTTTCCAATACTTATTATCCGTTCTATGCATTTACCATTTATCCAATGCAGGTATGCAATGAGTCTTTAATTTTTTGATATTTTGCATGAAAAAAATATAAAACTCAAGAATTATAAAAATTTTATAATTTTTATTGTCTTGACGCCATGTAAAAATCGGATACATAGTTTATGCATTGCATTTAGTTATATAAGGGACCCATTGGCGTAGGAGTGGGTGGGGGGGTTGGGGATGAAACCCCCTCCAGGCATGCCATATCCCCACCCAAATTGAAAATTTTTAGTGCATATTCTCCCCCCCCCAAACTAAAATACCAATTAAATCATTGGCGTATTAGATATAAAATTTAACAGCTTAGATTGAAGATTTAATCGCCGCTTGTTTTTGTTAACATGCTAAAAAATCACGGATTTTAAATACACTATGTAGAATATTTAAAAACTCAAATATAAAAATTTTTTGCATATAAAATATCAATAATATAATTTTCTTAATACCATATATGTTTGTTTATATAAACATTAATTATAAAAGTCCTTAATGATTACTCGAATTTTAAAAAGCATAATTAAGTAACAATCATAAGAATCAATAGATTTCAAACTAAAACACTACGGCACATTAATTTTTCCATTTTGAAACTGGTTTTTTTGATTAAGTATTATAAGCCAATAAATTTTTAAAATTGTCAAAGAGGGCGTTTACACTTAATTTAAAAATAAAATAATGAGTTTTACGCAGCCAAAATTAAAAATATTTATCCTTACTTTTTGGTACTAAATGCTATTATAAATTATAAAAATAATTTTAAATTATTAACTTCTATATTAGATCAATAATATATTTTTATTATTGGTAATTTTAATACAATATAAAAGTAAAATTGTGAAAATTGTAATTGTAAAATTGTGTAATTGTGTGTTGGAAAATTAATTGTTTATATAATGTGCATTAACTTCTTGGCAAGGAATATTTTCTACTTAATATAAACCTTTTGGCATAACTCAAACTTATAGTATCGAAAAGTTTAACGCCAAGCTGTAAATTGTAAAGTCGTAAAAGCAAAAGTCGAAAACAAATTGTATTTTATATTGGATCAGTTTCCTTTTTAACTTAGGTAATAATTCAACTAAGCATTATTTAATTATGTCATTAGGCCAACTTCATTAACAAAATCGACTAAATTTTATTACTGGAAACATTTTGTAATAAAAGAAGAATGATGCTTTTGTACAAGGGTAAAAAGTAGTGAGGGGGGTAATAAAATTAGATCAAAAATATATTATTGCGCCGAGTCAATTATATCGTAAATGTCACTAAGACCTCAGTGTCAAATATTAGAATTTTTAAATATATTAGCCTTTTGTATCTCACACAGGTCAGCAAATTTTTGAATTAATAATATATTCTATAATGTTAGATTATACATTTGTCATTAAAAATATAAATTAAGAGTAAAAACATAAAAAAGTTAATATTTATAAAAGTTTGACACTTTATACACGCTCAAAGTCAAAAATTAATTTATTTTACATTAGGGCACGTTCAAAGTGAGTTTTTATTTTCGCAAAATTTTAATTATTCTAAAAATTTTAATTTTAGAAATAGCATTTTATGTGCAAAAACCAAGTTTGGCAACTTTTTATAAATTTGCCTGTTATTACAAAATAAATTTTTTTTTAATTTTAAAAATTTCGCGAAAATTAAAACTCTGCACGTGCCATTAAAAAATATGAAAACAACAGTTATTATGAGCGATTTTTATGGGTAATTTTTTTTGTTATGTTTGCATGGTTTAAAAAAAAATATTTTACAATGCATATAAGTGCCACAATTTATATATTTGATTTTTAATATAATAAAAACCAAATTTTAAAATTTTTCTTTTCTAAATATATCACTTTTTTTGTTCCCCTAAATATAGACAATCAAAAATTTAAATTTAATACCAATGTAGGCCCACCAGAAGCACCCATAGCTATTGAAATAGGTAAATACCATATCAAATTATTTTGGAATGCTCCGTATCTAAACACAACGGTGCAATCAACGATCAATAACCATTTAATCAATTATAACGTTGAGATGATGCAAAATGATAAATGGGAAGTTGTTGGATCTACAAGAAATGTACACAATTGACGCTGAGTATTTATAAAGGCGCGCATTTAGAACCAAAATTTGTTTTTTCAAATTTAAGGCCTGCTCCAATCCAAAAATAAGGCCCGAAAATTTTTAAATGCAAGCTAAAAAAGTGTTGTTTTAAAAATACAGTAAAAATAGAGAGTAAAAGTTAAACCATTTATCGCGTGAAAATAAATTTATCGTTCTTGTTAATAAACAAATAGAGCATATAAAATTCAAAACTTTAGCCCATCTCGGCCCGTAATTTCTATTTTTAAATTTAAGCCCAGTGCTTTTGGCCCGTTATAAATTTTAAACCGTCCTGGCCCTTATTTCCTGGCGGGCCGGGGGCAGGACTCGGTTCTCGACTTTAATCTCTAATGTGATTGTAGGCAAATCTTTTAAGAAAAAATAAATCGTGAAGTGAAGAGGGCTTTTAAGCGGAGCAGGGTTATGATTATTATTGAATTTCTCTATTTAAAATTATACATTTGTGTGGAGATTTGATCTTTTGGGGTAAATAAAATTTTATAAAATGATAAAAGCTCATTTTTTTGATTCTAGTAAATTAACTTAGTATTCACATAATAACTTTTTTTTTATTAGTTAAGGCTACCATTTCGGTAAAAGCACTAAATCATCACAATATAAGCAGATTTGCGGCCTAAAAATATAAACCTTCCATTAATTCCTATATCACATTTTGGCCAGCTAGGCAGGGAATGCCCTAATATTAACAAAGGGTTAATTAAGGCTTGTATAAATCAAGTTGTAAATTTTCTATTAATTTGGTGCTCCTAAAAGTTCGACACCTGTGCGCAGTCCTAATTCATTTTTTGCACTATTTTAGGAGTCTTTTGCGTGCTCTCAATATCACCTACGCGTTTTAAGGCACCTTAGTATGTTTTTTCCTGCTTACATTTGAATCTTTATTGCGAGTTAAGATTCTTGGTGCATTTAAAGTCACAGGTAAATTACAGAAATACCTCGGCGTAGAGTCTTTCGCTTAATTATTGCGCGGTTTTTATAACATTAGCGCACTTTTAAGGGTATCTAAAAAATCTAAGCGCTTTCAAATGTGCAGTTAAAGCGCTTCTAAATACACCGGTCCAAATATGAATCTTTAAATCTTAAAGTTTTTAGCACTATTCTAGCCCTTAACCGTAATTTTAAATTCAACATGACCTCTATTCATTAAACATTTCATATTCTAAGCATAAAAAATCAAAAACGTCTAATAATCAATATTTCAAAATTAATCACTTAAAGTTCACTGTTTGTCCCTTAAATTTTGCAAAAAAATTTCCGGCGGAATATAAGCTTTGGACGTTGAGCTCAAGTCCATACAATATTCCGCCGGCGAAAATGCGTTTTGGTCGTTGACTATACGCCAATTTATATTCCGCCGGCGGAATATAAGCTTTGGACGCTGAAGTCAAGTCCAGACCATATTCCGCCGGCGGAATATTGCGTTTGGACGCTGACAGTATTAAGATAATCATAATATTGATATATTATATGCAATAAATTTTTATATTTATGATACAATTATGTAATGAATTTATATAATAAAAATATTTAACTATTTTAATTTGAGGGGAAGGGAGATTTTAAAGTTAAATATTTAAAAATATTTTAAATGTAATTTAATTTTATATTTAATTGGTATTTTAGTTTGGGGGGGGGGGGGGGATATGCACTAAAAATTTTCAATTTGGGTGGTGATATGGCATGCTTGGGGCGGGTTTCATCCCCAAACCCCCCCCCTCTCCTACGCCAATGAAAGAAAGATAACTGGTACACAGTTGTGTTACTATAACTAATCTAGAAAGATGGCATATATGAGTGTTTAAGCTTCGTTTTTACAAAAAAATTAAAAAAATTCTATATTTAAAATTTTTTTTTCAGCAAAAATCAAAACTATATTTATACAATACACTGTATATTAATTATGATAAATTTAGAAATACGTTTTAGTGAAATGATTTAATAATGGTATTTTTCGACAATATCAGGCATTATTAAATAGATTTTTATTGGTAATTTATTAAAAAATATGATAAGCCTTAAATTGTCCCTTAATTTATTCATTTTTTTAAGAAAACTCTCGAATTTTAAATCTATAAAAACTTTATAGAAAAACTAATATAAAAATTTAATTTTTAAAATGTGTCAATTTACTTGGTATTTCCAAAAATATTCATAAACATCTTCTCCCGATTCCATGAGATGAAATTCAAAATAGTATTCAGTGTGAGAAATTGGGAAAGCAGTGCCATTTCTAGCTCTCTGGTAAATACTTAAAGGTATTTGGCGCATAGCTCTATATAAAAATCAAATATAAAATTAATTAAGGTAAATTTTTTTTTTAGGTTAGTATAGGGGGGAGGCCGATGGAAGACTAGAGGAGTAATAGCAAATCAAATTAATTAATTATAAATATTTAAATCATTTTAATATAACTTTGTTAAAAAACAAATCTAGGAATATCAAAAATTCAAAAATGAATTTAATTTTATACAAAAAAATGTCAGAAATAATATTTAAAATTATATACAATTTTTATTCTCTATCAAACTACTTGTAAAAGTTAGTAATTGTAAATATACAAATTTTTAGTTTATTTTTTGCATCATAAAATGCTAATAATTTGCAATCTTTTGTTTATATCTCATAAAAAATGTTTAGCGATGTTTTATAAATATAGCAGTATTATGAAATTGGTTTAATAACCCAAAAAGTTGACTTTGAAGATGGTAA
Organism: Acutogordius australiensis; assembly: GCA_030555515.1. NCBI lineage: Eukaryota > Metazoa > Nematomorpha > Gordioida > Gordea > Gordiidae > Acutogordius > Acutogordius australiensis. Next base: position 47,029 of record JAUIRJ010000093.1, on the reverse strand, counting down.
AATATTTAAAAACTACCATTTTTGATCTTAAATATATTTCAAAATTAACAATAGTATGAATTAAATTGTCAATTTAAGTCTTATACTTTTGTTCACCTATCAATAATAAATACTGAGGATTGTATTTCAGCAATTTTTTGAGAAATTCAATACTTTTTTTATATTGTATAAAAATAATTAATTTAGAAAATTAAAAAATTTAAAATTAATTATTTATAATAATAAACCCACGTAAAATAGCCCTTATTCTTCAAAATAAAAAAATAGTTTCTAGCTAAAAACTTTTTGACTTATAACCTCCGAAAGTTGTATCAATTGTAAATATCCAATTTGCAATTTTTGATTGCCCTATTTCCATCAAACTTCAGGTCAAAAAAATTATTAGTTATGAGATACCCTTAATACTATTTTTATGCAAAGTTTTAGCCAAATACAAAAGGTCCACCGGGACTTTGAATTTGGGGTGGAATTAATCATGTATATATTTTCATAACAAATGCCGATAACGCTATACTTGCTATTAAACTTACACATTTTTTGGGTATCCCTTCAAGTCGTAATACAATTCTCGCCCGACGTACATTCCTTTTAAACTATCGTATTTGGCTAAAAATGGAATATAATGAATTAGAGCAATTATAATAGTTTTAAACTTTCCGAGGTAGTTTTGTAAACAACTTTGCGTATTCTTAGACATGCCAACAACCCAATGAGAGACAAAAAGCTTCGTTCTCACTGGCATCCTATCTCAAGATGAATAATTCATCATTGCGCCTTACCAATCTCTACTTCTAGTCGACGAACGCATACGGCAACCTAAGGGCATTGTGTAGTTGCTGTATTGGGGTCTTTCATAGAAAACCTGTTATAAACGAGGTTTGATAAATATAGGAGATTTTACTGTTTTTGTTATTATTTTAAAGAAAAATACGTAATAAATTACGACACATTGTATTTATATGTTTAAGCAATATAAAGATTTTTTTTTTAAACCTAATAATATTAAATAAAATTTTTTTTCAATAAGAGTGGAAAAATATAATCATTGTAAAAGACCGGGTATGATTAAGAAGAAGAAAAAAAACCAAATACTGTTAATTACATATACGCTAAAAAATTGATAGAATACAAAAAATGAGTATATATATTTTGAGGTATTGTTGCTGAGTGATATTTAATTTTGATCTAAATAAAACTTATGCGTAATCTAAGGATACCTTTCACACTTTTTTTTAACTAAAAACATAACTATTTTTAGCGCTCAACATAGGTTTTTAGCTTGTTAACTTACAAAAACCCCCTCTCAAATATAGAGGTTTAAACTTTTTACTAAAAATTTTTTGTGTTAGGTAGCGTTTAAAGTGTATTTAGTGTTTTTTTTTAGTTTTTTTTCTATCAAACAACTTTTATAAAATGTTGTCAATCTTCCATCTTTGCACTAAAAATAATAATTTTATTTAATAAAGAAAGAAAAGAAATTTTTATAGCTTCCTTAAAAAGCGAAATGATATCTTAATATGCTCGCAGGTTATATGTTCATGCCACCCATCCATAAATCCCAAATGTTTGTTTAAAATAATAAAAACTCACTTCTCCAAACTTTCGTGCGAGCGCACACGCTTTACCGCACAAAACGTGTGGAAATTGATTTTTTTAGGTTTTTAAAATTAATTATATATCGACTCAAATAGCTCAGTGGCAAACCTTCTGCCTTAGACGCAGGAGGTTGCGAGTTCGAGTCCGTGCACAGTAGCTTTTTTCTTCGGAAAAAATAGTATTACATGTGCAACCACTTGAAACTTTTGAGTGGCCTGCTTAGGCAATAGGTCAAACGATATGTCTAAAAGTCAGCCTAGGCTAAAAACCTATGTCGCGGGCGTGCGTAAAAATCTTACTATTTAACCCCTCGGCATAATGCTATGCTCGGGTTAAAAAGTCAAAGCCCTAACAGGTATGGCACTCTAAGTGGGGAAAGGTATGGGGGAAACCTTAAACCAATTGTTTTTTTTTAAATTAATTATTTCGTGTTATGAATAAAAGAGAAGTTTAAGTAGAAGGATAGATTGGGTGCGTGGTGGTAATTGGAAATTTTATTTGAAATAATCACGACAATTAATTAATTGCGAAAAGTCTACAATATTCCTTACCCTACTTGCCCCGATCTCCAAATAACACTGCCCAATAATTACCAACACCCAACATTGTAAGCTGTAAGACATGCATTTCCAATGCAAATAAATCAAAAAAATAAAGCAATAACGCACTTCTAAGGGTTCTATATTGTTTGGCCATGCCAACAGATTCAATTTCAGTTGCGTGACCATTCATAATTACGGCAACAATTCTAAAGGAGTATTCGGTATAATTCATCAATTCAGATATCCGAAATGTATTCTATATATCACAATGATACCATTTAACACAAGTCGAAAAATAAAAATGTCAGAGAAAAAGTTTTTAAAAATATATATGAATACATATACGTGTTGGCTTTATTTCATGTATATTTTCCAGGGATTGGAACCGGAACCGGTTCCGGAACCGAAAGAACCGGAACCGCGGGAAAAAATTAGGAACCGGAACCGGAACCGTTTTGATTTTTGACTGCGGTTCCAATTGAACTTTAACTATTTTTTAGTTTTTATTTCCTCGTTAACATGAAGCTTCAAAATGCCTTACAGCACTATTTTCATGCCCAAAATAAAGATTCCCATTGTAGATACTGCGATGTTATTATTAAAGGAAACCATAACACAAATTTAGTAAAACATTTAAGATTTGTCCACCCTGAAAAGTAAGAAGAGTTAAAAAAAAGAATGAAGGAAGCCCAGGATAAGTAAATATTTCGGTTTTAGGGATTCTATTAAATCTATTGAAATAATGAATTATCTTAAGGGGGCAAAAAATTATTTTTGCGAAAATTTTGGAACCGGAACCGATATTATTTTTGGAACCGGAACCGGAACCGCGTTCCACTCGAAAGGAACCGGAACCGGAATCACTTTAAATTTTTGCAACGGTTCCAATCCCTGATATTTTCCATTTTTCATAATTTTCACTCTAGTCTATAAAGGTCTGTTCAAAAAAATAATGTTGTTAGACCAAACTGAAATTTTGCGACCTCGAAAATATCATTTAAAAAAAATTTAGAATTTTCTATGCACATTAAATTATATTTGGCGCACTCGACTAAATATGACCCAATTTATTATCTGTTTAAATTAAAATGAGCTGGATATAAATAATTTTATTACAAATATAATTTCTATTTTGATTTGTTTTTTTTTATATTTTATTTTATATAATTGTTTTTAGTCGACTTAATAAGTGTAAAAACATATTAAAAAAACATTTAATTTCTACAGTTATATCCAATTTCCAGACCTTTGGTAACTAAAATTTTGAATGTTGTTTTTTATTTCTAACAACTTATGGTTTTTTTGGTGATTTATTATATCGGATAAAATTTAATTATTCTTTTTTTTTAAATTTTGTTATTAATTTATATTGTGTTTTAAAGCTTAATATAACCTGTACAAATTTAAGCTATTTGCTTATAATATAATATAAAAAAAAATTTGAACAAATAAATATTATTTTTAACGTGGCATAAATAAAAACGCGTTAAGTATAAAACATACATAGTTTATTTAAAAAAAAAATTAAAAAAACATTTAAAAATTAAACATTTTTAAAGGCGTTCCCTTAACATGAACTCATACAATAATGCAATTAGTAAAAATCGTGTACATTTCTTGTGGATCCAACCAACAACTTCCCATTTATCATTATGTATCATCTCAACGTTATAATTAATTAAATGGTTATTAATCGTTGATTGCACCGTTGTGTTTAGATACGGAGCATTCCAAAATAATTCGAGATGGTATTGGCCTATTTCAATAGCTATGGGTGCATCTGGTGGGCCTACATTGGTATTAAATTTAAATTTTTGATTGTCTATATTAAGGGGAACAAAAAAATTGATATATTTAGAAAAGAAAAATTTTAAAATTAAAAAAAAAATATATAAATTATGGCACTTATATTAATTGCATTGTAAAGTATTTTTTTTTAAACCATGCAAACATAACAAGAAAAAATACACATAAAAATCGCTCATAATAACTGTTGTTTTCATTTTTTAAGGGCACGTGCAAAGTGAGTTTTAATTTTCGCGAAATGTTTTAAGTTTTAAAAAAAATTTATTTTGTAATAAAACGCATATTTTTAAAAAGTTGCCAAACTTGCTTTATGCACATAAAATGATATATTTCTAAAATTAAAATTTAAAAAAAAAATTTCTTAAATTCTTAGGATTATTAAAATTTTACGAAAACAAAAACTCACTTTAAACGTCCCCTAATGTAAAATAAATTAATTTTCGACTTTGAACGTGTATAAAGTGTCAAAATTTTATAAATTTTTATTAACTTTTTTATGTTTATTACTCTTAGTTTATATTTTTAATGACAAATGTATAATCTAACATTATAGAATATATTATTAATTCAATGTTGACCTGTGTGAGATACAAAAGGCTAATATATTTAAAAATTCTTATATTTGACACTGAGAAATTGTCTTAGTGACATTTACAATATAATTGGCTCGGCGCAATAATATATTTTTGATCTAATTTTATTATTCCCCTCACTACTTTTGACCCCTGTACAAAAGCATCATTTTTCTTTTATTACTAAATGTTTCCAGTAATAAAATTTAGTCGATTTTGTTAATAAAGTTGGCCTAATAACATGATTAAATACTGCTTAGTTGAATTATTACCTAAGTTAAAAAGGAAACTGATCCAATATAAAATACAATTTGTTTTATCGACTTTTGCTTTTACGACTTTACAATTTACAGCTTGGCGTTAAACTTTTTGATACTATAAGTTTGAGTTATGCCAAAAGGTTTATATAAAGTAGAAAATATTCCTTGCCAAGAAGTTAATGCATGATACATTATATAAACAATTAATTTTCTAATAAACACACAATTACACAAATTTACAATTTCACAATTACAATTTTCACAATTTTACTTTTATATTGTAAGTTAAAATTACCAATAATAAAAATATATTATTGATCTAATATAGAAGTTAATAATTTAAAATTATTTTTATAATTTATAATAGCATTTAGTACCAAAAAGTAAGGATAAGTATTTTTAATTTTGGCTGCGTAAAACTCATTAATTTTAAAAATTTATTGGCTTATAATACTTTATCAAAAAAAACAGTTTCAAAATAGAAAAATTAATTTTTTTATTCTAAATATTATAAAATATTTTTGAAAACCCTGAACGAACCTAATTGAATATAATATAAACGCTTTAATCAAATAAACATTGTATATCTATCACAGCTGTCCGTAGTGCACAGAAAACCTCGTGGCGGTTAGCTTATTCGCGCATAAGAAGCAATTTTTACAGCATAATGAGCTCAATAAAGAAAATATTTTTCCCGAGGTAGGATATATGAATAATTTCTCATTACTTGGGAGGTCTGTTAAAAAACTCCTGGTGTTCGAGGGAGAATAGGATTCTAAGTAATATTGACCAGATTGAACACCATTTAAAGTCGTCCCTGTTCTTACTATAACTCGACCATTTTGACTTTGATGGAGAATGTATCTTGTATTAAAAGTTATAATTTAAAATAACTTATTTTTATGGAAAATCACCTAACATACGACTAAAAGCAATTTTTGTCAATTATTCAGCATTAAAATTTAAAAAATAAATCAGGATTTAATTTGTAAAATTTCCTCTCCCACCCCCTTTTGCCCTCTCAGACTTTAATAGTATTGTAATATAAATATTGTTAAAATATTTTTAAAAAAATATTGATACCGAAATCAAAGTAATTTAGAAATTTTATTTGTATCTTGTTTAATTTTAAATATTTTTCAATCATACTTTCCTGCAAAGAGATTAGTTTCGTATAAAATTTTAAAATTAATTTTGGCCTATAACAACTAGTGAAAGTCTAATCTTACCTCGAATTTTTCAAAAATGAACAATAAGACAAGTTTAACAAGATTCTGAGATTTACGCTAAGTAAAATGTATACACTTGCCATCTCAGCGATTTTCATATCCCTTTGCCCTGATCAAACTTAGCAAGGCAAGCTATAAACATTTAAAAACGAAAAGTCAATAACGACACGATCAAATTATTAAATTCAAACCTTAAATAATATTTTTAGAAATTAATAATTTAATACAGTCCGTTTATTTTTCCGATAACGAATTTAAAGAGCCGAGGGCTTAAGAAACAACGAAAATTGGAAAATACATGTGAAATAAAACATAAGTAAAAAAATTATTTATGTCCGTACAATTTTTCTGACTTTGATGGTCGACCTTAAGATTAAAACCTAAAAAATTTAAGAATTTTTACCTTTAACTTCTTTAGTCAAACTATGTAAATTATTCGTGAACAATGTTTATTAAAAAAATTTTTTATATTTAAAAAAAACTTATAAATTTAAACTTTTAGTAAAATTTTCGATTTTATTAAGTTAAATTAATGTCCAATATAGGGTTTGTTAAATTTTTTAACGTTAGTTGATTAATATCATTGTTACATTGTTTAAAAAATTAAGCTTGAATCCTTCGTTAGGTTGTTTTTTTCAACATATATTTCTTTTCACAGATATTAAAATTAAATAAATTTGATTGTTCTCAGTATACTAACTGTGATTTTGCTCTCTATTTACCTCAAAATTTTAATTATGAATTAATTTTTTCTTGTGAGACTTTTAGCCAGGTTAGGATTTTTTGCCAAAAAAATTTAGAGATATTTTATTCTAACTTTGCTATACCACCGGTCTAAAATTTACATTCATTTATTTTGTTTTATCTTCTCAATTAGTCATCAAATTAAATAACTTACTCGCCTCCTGATTCATCCCATCTAATTTGGAGCGAGGACCCGTTATGACGCAAGTGTAGAATTTTTACCTTTGGAACTATACGATAAACAAATGTAAAATATGTATAGTGGATTTCATCTCAATATCACAAGTACAAAAAGACAACCTTTAGAATTTGTCGAAATTTTTTTATGTAGGTAATATCTCAGGGTCTTTCATAATTCGGGACTTTATTTTAGACCGGATGTGATTTTTGGCTGATATATAGACAAAATGAGAAAAAAACTTAAAGAAAAATTTTTACAACTTTAAAAGTTTATAAGTCAAAAATTATAGTAGCTAGAGATCTAATTTATTTATTATAAAGAGGACAATAAGCATTGAGTATGTGTTTAATAATAATAAAAATTTTTATTTATAATATAAATTCATCTAAAAATTGCTAAAATATACTCTTTAATATTCTATATAAATATACTAACTCAAAAATCATAAAAAATTCAAAATAATATTTCAGTTTTAAGACACAAATATCCTGTGCTATATTAAAATATTCAAAAGTACATAATTTGATTGTAACCAACGAGTCAGACATAGGAGTATGGCTATAAAAGTATTAATTTAATTAATTACATTATAGAAAAAGTGAACTTAAAAGCAAAAAAATTGGAATTTTTTACTAATTTTCCTAACTTTAAAACCGACCTGGCAAACTCTCGCTACAATCAAAATTAAAGTGCATTTTACACATAAAACATCGCTTTAAAATATAAATTTAACATTTTTTGAGGGCTTTCCTAGTTACACCTTTAACAAAGTTTCAATTTTAAATTGTTAAAAATTTAAATTTATAATTGGTATGTTTCAAATGGTTTAATTTTCCTAGTCCTTTTTAGTATATAAATAATTAAACATTATGCATAATTTTTAATATTTATTGTTGTCAAATTTCAAAAAATATGTTAATGCATATAAGAATTAGGAGGGTTATAGGGAGGGTTAAAAACTCGTTAAAATTTATTCTTTTTAATACATTTATTAGTTTTCAAATAAAACAGCTATATATAAGTTGAATCTGATAAACAAGATAAATTTAAATATAGCCAAAATATTGAATTAATTTATTAACACTTAAACATAAGTAAAAATTTAGTTATTTTATAATATAATACACAGGTAAAGGGGAAAAAGGATAGTTATTATTGTCATTTGGGTTTTGTTAATCATTTGATGAAAAGGTTCATGAAATTTATTTGGGGAATGGGGCAAGAAGAATAAGGAATAATCATTTCACACATCTTCAATTATTTTTGTCATCTATATTTTAACAAATCTCCAAATACCAGCACGCATTAAAACAATCTTTTGCTTCCCTTTAGCTCTATCTACCTCTTTTTTACATCAAAAAATAATAAATTTTCACAACATAATCAATCAAATTGAATTATTTTTATATACACCTTTAGCGCGCTAGGCACGCATGTATGGCGTGGGCGCGCACACGGCCAATGATATAGCTTTTAATATTATAAATACATAAAATAACAGTTGTAAGGTTTAATAACGTCCAAAGAATATAAATGGCATAATAAGTTTCAATAGGGAATTTAAAAACTAAATATTAGACCCAATTAATATTAAAATTTAGACATTCAGTATTTTTTTACTAATTTTTACGGCATTTTGGTTGAATGAATTTCAATAAAAAAAGCGTGCTACTATTTGTTATTGTGTAAATAAGACATTTGTTTAATTTTTAATTGAATTAAAAAATTGAAAACAATTCACCCATCTATCAACGTACATACAGCTGACAATTCCTGCAAAGACCCAGAATCAAAGTTCAACTTAAATTCATCATGGGTTAGGTCACATTGGCCTAACCCACACAACTACTTGCAAATTTAACACAATGTTATATCAATTTTACCATATATATTTATTTACAATAAATTTTAGAAAAAATAATTTTTACATTTATTAAACAATATTTTATTATTATATGCACAATATATTAAAAAGGTTGGCTAGTCACAAAAATTAAATTTTTCCCATTTAAAGTTTACTTTTTTTTCTAAACTTATAAATCGTCTTAAAAAATTAAAATACTATGGACCAACCTTATTAAAGTTCTTAATAAATATTTCAAAAAATTTAAACATACCTTTATAAGCTGTTTCTATCTGAACTTAACTTTAATTTTTTGGTAAATTGAAAAGATAAAATTACACTCGACAACAAAAAAAACAACTAAAACGATTTTTTGAGGATTTTGTATAGAATTTTCTTGCAATAACGATCCCCGATTTAATTTTTTTTCTAACGCCTCCAATTTTTTTTAAACCGCGTCCAAAGTTCAGAAAAAAATTCAAAATTTTTTTTACTACTAATTCTAAAAAAAATCTATTGGCATATTCAGATTCCTTTTAAAAAAACATATCTAAAAGAGGTTATTACATAAATTTTTAGCAATTTACTTTCAAGTTATTTAAGATCAAGAAACGGAGTTTATGACAAAAACCACTAATTTTACAAAAATAAAAAAAATTAAATATTAAAAAATAATTTAAACCCCTTACGTTAATAATGAATGTTTTGGTTGTCTAAATATATTTTTAAACGTTTGTTACTACCCATAGGTTTTATGATAAGCCCAAAATACCCCAAAAATAAAAAAATCTCAACTATGACACCGAATAACTAAAAATCTGAGGCCTTGGCTAAAATTCTGATTTTCATCGCTATTTCGGTCAATTAATTTAGATTATTATCAGCATTCAAGCACCCTACCAGGTGTACTAATTGGTAGCCAGATCTGAGACTTGATTAATTTTTCATTGGAACGAACTTGACTCAAAAAAAAAGTGTACCAAATTTTTCAAATAGTTTAGTTCATCCACAGCAATTGTGGCCGACATTGGAATTTGGGCTGAAAACACTATTATATACCTTGAATTACATTAAAACAAATATTTCATAAAAGAGTGTAGCACTTATTTAGACTATACTAGTTGCAAGATGGCCTTTTCTTAATTACCTTAAAACCATTTAATGCAGAGAACTGAATGAACAGTTATTTTTTTGAAACTTGGTGGCTGTTCGTTAAAACATCGGTTTAAAATTTTGTTGGCTGAAGTGCAAGAAAAACCTTTCATGTAACCTGTCGGCGAAATTAATCGCTAGATTTAGAAGAAAATAAGCTTTAAATGGGAATGTCAGTATAATGGGAATGTAGGAAAAACCTAAAATGAGTTTTAGTCTCACAACTTAATCCTATGTTTAATTATAAGAATATTAATCCATTAGACCTATGGACAAATCCTATTCTAGCCGCCTCTAAGCTCGCTCACACCTCCGAGCCACCTTCATCCATATTGAAAAGTCGCAGTGGTTAACAACAACAACAACAATTATAAGAATCTCACTAAGAAAGTAAACAAAATTTTTAAAACTGATAAAAAAAACAGCAATTTATGGTTTTCTTCATATAAAATTACGTTTGAGTTTTGAATAGTTATTAGAGAATTTAATATAATTTTATGTAATAGTTCATGAATTTTTTTACACCTTGGAACAATCATTAAAATAATTAGAGGCAATGTAATAAAAAAATAATCGTTATAGCGACAAAATTTTTCTATAAAATTATTAATTGTTGTTTTTTTTTGTTGCCCAATGTTAATTAGGTCTTAGGTTATCGATAAAGACCAGGTAAAAATTATAAACATTTTTAGAGTTTTTTGTTGCTCCTTTTTTTATATAATGTTGGCCGTCATTGTTTGCATAAAAGGTTTAGTTTGTCTTGCACTCATTTTTAAATTTTAATAATCTAAAACTTTATCAGAAATTAGAAATAAGAAAAATCAACTGGAATAATATTGTTGTACCCTAACGTCAATTTTAATAGCATTGAACACCAAATTGACCTTTTAGCTTATAAAATAATGATCAAGTTCGATTGATAAAGTGTTTATAATAAATCTCAAAGGTATTCATCTTTTTTTAAAGTAAACGAATTTTGATTAAGTTTATATAAGTTAAATAACATCGAAAAATGTAACCAATGGTATTAGTATCTCGCAATTTAATTAATTCCCGTCATAGAAATATGATATATTATTTTCCACTATAAAATGCGTTATTTTATAAAATTACCAAAAATAATTTAAAATTCTAAGCTTTTTTATGCAAAATATTTTGCATAATTTCACATAAGGCATATCGTTTAGGGCTTACAGCCTTTACAGCTTCTTAAAAATGGCTGCATGTGCTATTTATATATAAAAAAGGATACGTTTATATTGGAATCGAACCCACAACAAGACAAATATGTTTTTAAACTATTTAAATCTTATTTAAAAACCTAACTCGGATTATTTTTATTTAATATACAAAAATTTGCAGACCTGATTCCTCCTCTAAAACATAAATTAAGATTATATAAGAAAATAATAGCAAAATAAAACGGCATAAAAATAATTATATATCTCAAGTGTAAGATATGTTATAAGCATTTTTTGGTCAAATAGAATTTTTTATTTTCCTCTAGACAATCTAGACATATTAATAAAATCAATTTGTTTAAATCTCTATCATTGACTATGTTTAAAATAAAATTACTCTAAACATAAGTATTTCTTTATATAAAAAAAAACGCAAAAATCAAACACTCCCTTTTACATGGGTTAAGACGGGCCATATGTCAGACATATAAGACAATAAAAAAATAAATTTGTCAAAATTTAGAATGAGTTAAAATAAAATTAACAGGCCCAATGGCAAAATATTATAAAAAAAGGAGGCTACAAATATTTCTGCATACACTAATAATTAAAAAAGGTCAAGGCGATTGATTACCTGCATTTAATACACGGTAGATGCTAAAAAATATAAAAAAGAATTGAAGAATCAATTGAACAATAATTATTCTCATGGTCTTTTAATTTTATTAGATATAATAAAAATTATAGGAAATAACTGTGTTTGATATTTAGATATTAAAAGAAGAAAAAAATTGTTTAAAAAAAATGGAATTGCCTTGTATATAATAACTAATAATTTGTTAACGTTAGCAGTTTAAGGTGCTGTAAAGATGTATGGATTGTTAAAATTTTGTAGAATTCTTTTTAAGCAATCATTTAAAAGAATTCTGCTTTTTTTGATGCCAAAGGTAGCTAATGCAAACAAACAATACATTTTTATTGTCTAGACCGACCGGTTTAACGTACCTCTGCTAGTTATATAACTGGCGCTATTCTTCTTCCTATCTCTCTTTTTTATTTGTATAAGTAAAAATTGCAAAAAAAAGTAGGTTCAATCTGACTTTTAAACAGGCGTGCACATGTTGTAGAACATTAAGCAATTCAAGGAAATATTGCGTCATATTTAGTTTTTAGAAGATGTTTAGATTAAGTATCAAATTTCTGGACGTACCTACAAACATAAACCCAAATTATATTTATTTGCTTTTAAAGATATATTAGCAATTTAATGGTACAAAAATGAGAATTATTATAAAAATAATATAGCCAAAATATATAGTAAAATAACATAAATTTATAATATTGCAAAACTTTTACCACAGAAAAATTAAATATAAATTTTGTGTAAGTGAATCAATGGCCTAGTGCAATTGTCAATTGCCATAAGGGCAAACCCTACAACATAAGCCAGCGTAATTCACGTGGCCATTGTGGGTAAACCTCCTTTTCTTAATATAATTTACCATAATAAATATATTTTTTATTCAGCAACCAGCTTATAATCAATCAATCCTTTAAAGAATCCTATTTTCTTACTATCTATATTTTAATAGGTGGCAAAATTTAACACGGTTAGGGAAAAAAGTGGCATGGGGGAGGTCAATTTTCATTTGAGATCTCCCTTATATGGATTTTTTAAGCGTTGGGAATTTAATATGAAAATTAATACTGAAAATGGCCACCGAATTTTATCTTCTGTAATTTTGTTTTAAAAAAATTTAATTCAAATTTACATATTGTAATAAAATTTTATTTTTCAACCCAATGGTAATCAATTTATTTGTGTCAATATAATATAGAAACTCGTAAATGCCATTACCGCCTAGGTGCACCAATAAGCACATTCCGACAGCGCACAGCTGGTATTTATTTCTGGTTCAAATTTTAATTTATTAATACAATTTTACAAAAAAATTAAACTCCCGCCCCCGCCCTTCCCATTTACTATTCACTACCTAATTCTCGTAAACTGTTAATCGCGATGGTAATTAGCAAATATGTCCATTTTGAGCTCTTTTATTTAATTCAATGTCAAAAAATAAAGGTTAAATATTGATGAACCAGCTGGACTTATCTAAATCATTACGTAGTTTTTTTGCCTTCTGAAGCTCCGTCTTTATAATAAAATTGTTCTTTTTTAAAATTATTAATTTTGTTACCTCAAAAATAATTTAAAATAGAAAAGAACTTTATTTTATCACAATTCTTGGGCAACCTAAATTACCCCTATTGTAAAATAAAATTTTTAATTATAAAAAGCATTTTTATTATACAATATTTTTGGCACCCCAACCTAAATGTAACCCTATTTTATTAATTATTTGAAGTTTCACAGTTTAATCGTTTTAAATACAAATATTGTTTAAAAATATTTTTTGTTTTTGTTATTTATTCTAATATTTTGATAATTATAGCTGACTTATAAAGGTGAAAAAACGGTAAATAATTCGTATAAAATATTTCAATGGCAGTTTTGTGTTAGCTAATAACTCTCAAAATAATGTTCAATGTAATATCCTAGTGCCGTCGTGAGACAATAAATATAAAAAAAAAAGATAATCTAAGATTTGACTATTTGTAAATATATGTTCATCCAAATGTCTTTTTTGAACAAATCAATATTTAAAGTTTACATTAGAGTTGCACAATAACATAAATTTTACAACGACCCATTCTCCTTATCAATCAGGGCCGTAATTAAAGATATTATATTTGTTCAAGTTACCAATTTATAAAATAACTTTTTAATTTATTATGGTACACATGTTTTTAAGTTTCATTCAAAGATTTAACATTCTACTCTAAAACCATGTTGACTTTAAGTAAACGCAAATAAGCGACATTTTTGATTTATTTATTTTTTTAATATTTTTTTTTTAATTTTTTATATTAAAAAAAGCATTTTATATGCACATATTAAATTTGGCAATTCTAGGAAAAATTGCGTTTTATTACAAAATATTTTTTTTAATTTTGAAAATTTTACGAAACAAACTCACTTTGCACGTACCCTAACTCGTATATTTTTTATTAAGACATTATGTAATCTTTCTATTAAAAGAAAAATTAAAAATATTACACCTTAATTCAATTCCCATAACTCGGCTACAATTTAACATAAGTTGATAGTATTTTATGATGCTGTAAAGGTCAAATTTCTCAAAATTCAGCTTAGCTAAAATTTTTAGTATCCGATTCAATTATTTCATATTCAAGTTTACAAAATTTATATATGTTTAAACATGAAAAGTTCAGCTTTATAAGATATTTATTTTTTTAAGATATAAACTTCATGTGTAAATAAGACGATAAAAGATATTCTGTGAGCAAACAAATCTATCAAGGCAAAATTTTTACGCCTTTTGCAAATATACACCTTTCTAAATCGTTTATTGTTTGAACTTGATGTTTGATACTATGTATTTAGAGGGTGCATTTAAAGTTTATTTTTTTTTCAATAACTTTTATTCTCACATAATTTTCGTTTGATGTTTATTCTTTAAACAATATTTAAATCTATAAGAATTTACATTTTTTTTGACCCTAAAAAATTTTACTTGTATCATATCTAATTATTTAAATAAACTATTACAAAAAACTAAACTTTCCTTACCAGAAAGTCATATTTGTAGAATTTTTTTACATTTTTGTCACGACTAACCTAATTAAAAAATTGACATTTGCTGAAAAACACTTTTTGTGTTAAGGGAAATTTTTTTCCACTTTTTTCATACTGAACCCCAAAGTTTTTTATATAAAATAACGTAAATTTAGAAAAACAAAAAATTTAATATGATATTAGAGGAAATATAAGCATTGATCAATAGAAGACATTGCGTGTTTTTCAGCCACCGTTGTTGTATGCAATGTTGATTTGTATTTATGAATTAATTTGAAAACATTGTGAGGATCACAACACAGATCGACAAACTTTGAACTTCCAGCTGCCAGTATTTTTAGATTTGTTAGCTTTTTAAAATTTCTTGGGCCTATAAATATTAGATATTAAAAGATGTCAAAAAATTTTTTAGAACAAATTTATTGTTTTTTTTTGAACAACAACTGTGAATTTTAGCTTTTAAATTATATTCATAAAACCCGATAATACATTGTCCCGTAAATAAGTTTAGACGTATAATTTTCTGTACTGTCTAAATGCGAGCTTGCTAAACTTAAAATTTTAAAAAATTTGAGATTATTTATTTTAGTTACGAGAAATTACTTTATAAAAAAATTCATAAGTTTTTTTAGGGTTTTTTGGGGGATATCCTTGATCTGTAAATTTGGAAAGGTCATTAAGAAAAAAAATGTGGAAGAGACAAAAACGAAAGATATATATGAAGTAAGGTCATGGGTATGCAAGCTTTAATGTTTTTGTAAACTCTATTTTTGTAACATAAATATTTTTTGACCTAAACAATTACACACGTAGTGTAATCGATATTTCATATCTGTAATCCAATACGAAAAAAAGCATATAGTTCTTGTTATTATCAAAAACCATACCTCTAAAAAAATGCTAGTAAAAGGTAAAATTAAAGTCTGCTAGCCTATTTTCTGACCCCAAGTATGATACTTGCCCCTGGATAATTTGATAATTTAAAGGTTTTAAATAGCAAGGATGGATCACAAAAAATATGTACCAACGTATGCATTTGTTTTTCACAGATGTGCTCGTGTCAAATTACATAGAGCATTTTGTATGTATTTCTTACGTGATAGATAATTAATGATAGTTATTGTTCATTTAAATCTTAAAAAAATATATATTTTGTGTTATTTTAGATATCAAATAAAAACACAAGTCAATAAATTGATAAAATATATGAGTTAATTATGAAGATCAAACCGCCCATCTTAGGAATTTTAACATTCTCTAAAAACTTTCTTTATATATATTTTTTTTAGATTATTATAAAATGATAAATTTTTTGAAACTTTAGTAACATCTGAATGGATGCCATTGTAATATAGTTAAGTGAAACGAATCACGATAGTTAAGCATTTGTATATCCATCATTTTGTATATTATAGTCAAATCGAATATAATGCCACAAAGCGCATGCATAGGGAATCGGCACTCGGCAGGTATATTCGGTGTAAAGTGAACTCGTTTAAATGACATTTTACTCATGTTCATTTTACACCGAATAGACTTTTATACGGGTTTATTTTACACCGAATAGTGAACGCTTTGCAATATAGATGACTTATTATAATTAAGGATCTCTAATGCAAAACTTAGTGAGGATTTTGTATTTTTTATTCAAAATTGTCTATCTCTGTTTTTTAAATAAATGCGATTTCAAAATTCTAATAATATAAACTAACAAATTTGAATTCTTACAAAGTCATTGATTGTAAACGACTAATCTAACATTTTAAAAGAAGTTTAGTTATTTTATACGAAAAATTTTTATTTTATATCTTCTAATTGGTGAAATATATATAGATCAAGCTTAAATGTTATTTTGAATGTTTTTTATATAAATAAAAAAATTGTAAGTATTAAATTAGTAACTCGTGTGGCCAAGATGACAGAGTGCTTCGTTCCTCTTTATGCTTGCCCCAATTCTACTCACGGAAGATATCTTTTAAATAAATTTTTAATATACCCAAGTGTTGCCTAAATTAAGCCAAACTGGGGCACGATAATCGGTGTAAAATGAACTCGTTGAAAGGTCATTTTACACGAGTTCCATTTTACACCGAATAGACCTGCCGACAATGCCTTGCGCTTTGTGGCATTCCTATTAGATTTGACTATAATATAAATAATGGATACACAAAAGCTTAACCATCGTGATACGCTCCAGATAACTATATTACTTTAGCATCCAGCAATGTTTATTTTGCTAAAAATAAAATTATCAATTAATTACCATATAATCTAAAAAAAAATTATATAAAGGAAAGTTTTTTAAGGATAATGTTAAATAAAGTATTTATAATTCAATTTGTTAAAAAAATTAATTGAAATATTATTATGATTAGAATATTAAAACAAAAGAAAATTATATTGGGTTTTTAATTTGTGGCACGCGTAAGGTGAATTTTTTTTAACGCAAAATTAATGATTTTTTTAGGTTTATAAGCAACTTTTTAATAATATGGGTTCATTTTAAATATAAATTATTTACATAATAAAATATTAAATTTTACGAAAATAAACTCACTTAGCAAGTAAATGAAGTGAAAATGGGATTAGTATTCAGATTAGATTATTAATTTTTATAATATAATTTTAAAGTTCAACAACATTATAAAAGTTATGAATGAGGCAACTAAGACCAAAAATGCTATTTATTATCCGTTTACAATTTTTTATCCGTTTTTGTAAGCCGGCTATAAACATTAAAAAATTACAGATATGCTGCTGAAAAAATATAGATTTAATAGAAAATATATAAGATAATTTTTTTTAAAAAGAGCTTACTAAAATTAATTTTAATAATATTTTTTTTAATATCCTTTTTAGTTAGGAGTGCCAAAGATTCCGTGTAACCAATATATATATGAGCTACAATAAAATTTCTTTTCTCATTTTTCGAAATTAAAAATATGATTAAAATATTTTAACACATATAATAATATTTAAATTTTCTATAGAGTTTTCTCGTTCGCAAAACTTGTCAATTTAGTTGTTACCACCTTTATAATATATTTAGAACTTTGAAAAACAAGAATCGTGAGATAAAAAGATTTTTGCCGCTTTGTGTTATAAAAAAAAAGCTTTAAAAAAAATTTTTGCATTTTTTTAGTGGCACTATCTGTACGGTTCTCACATTAGCGTCTCAACTTTTAATTCAAATCTTTAAATCAATCCATCCCTAGTTGCCTTCAAGCTCAATCTTACTGCCAACTTCCAACGAATGGAGCAATAAACAACAACAACATATAATTCCAACGTCAACTCTCTGGCATTAAAGATCAACCATATCAGATTAATAAAACCTACATATTACAACAATACAAATGTTATCTCTTTATTTTTTTTACATTCCATAGTCATGCAAGGTTCGACAAAGAACTCTTCAGCCTAAGAATTTGATCATTGAAGCTGATTACTATAATAATGAATTCCTACTGTTGGAGGAAAAAAACAATTTTTTTTATTAATCAAAATTTTGAAATTAATAAATGAGGCATATGGTTATTTTTTTAATGGTTTTATTTTTTTCCTAGTTTCGACCATTAATATCATCTGGGCTTGCTTATTTTTATTGTCATTAAACAGCTCAATATTTACAAAATGGTTTCCTTTGCATGTTATGTTCCCCGACTTGGTTTTTCCAATTTAAATTCACAAAATCCAAAATTTTTGATGCAGCAGTGCTCAAATGGTCGGCATTTAGTATTTAGCAGATTAGGAATTGTAGTTTTTCCATAAAGTCTTCTTTTTATATAATCTCATAAAAATTTGTTGATATTTTTTTTGGGGAAAATAAAACTGTACTGCCTAGGGCCGTAGCTAGGGGGTGGGCATTTCTCCGACGGACTTTTTATTTTTATAGGTATCATCAAATAATTGCTTGATGCCTGCCCCCCTAATCTATAAAAAATGGGTTTTGCCAAGTTAGCAGATTAGTCCATAGGCTAGCTTAAATTCAGAAAATTAAGCGTATGCAGATAAAACTTTATTTAGGTTAATTTCTTGACCAAAGCCAATCCATGACCCATTGGCCCCTCGAAGCCAACTGTTTTAGGGCTCTTTGCTTAACTTTTTCGGTGATTTTCAATATATTGTGTGCTTTAAGGAATGCAAAACTCGCCAAAAATTCGGTCAAACAGTTATTTGCTCAATTAAAAATTCTAGGTGTCTTAACACCTCATGAAAATAGAGTACAGTCTAGCTGATTAAATACATAGTTAGTAAGCTACGGGCAATATTTTAGAGTTTATTGATACCGTATTTCAATTTACCATCATAATTAACATATTAAAAGGCGTTTTTGCTAATATGTATTATTATTGATAAGGCCTAGTATATGCAAACTTTAAACAAATAATCTAGCTTGCGCAAGGTATAAAAGTTAGGCTAATATAGAATTTTTGAAGCAATCCTTATAATTTCTCACATTCACTAAATAACTTTTTAGGAGGAAATTCGTCTATATGTTAGTTGCCCAAAACAACAAGAGCTCGTTATAATTGAAAATATTCCTTTTATAAATTATCAATCCGTTTTGGAAGCCGTGTCTTATAAAGGGTTTGTTTTTGTTGTAAAATTTGAAGCAATGTGAATTCCTATCTATCATACATGTTTTTTAAAGGGCGTCGAGACAACAATGAAGTTTTACATAACCATGATTCGTATGTTTTTATAATTATTATGGAAAAAATGAAAAAAGACATGACTTAAAGTTTAAATCCGTGTTGCAAATGTTTTATCAGGTTAATACAATCTGATAGACTTTTTACATAAGCCGATCTCAATTGGGTATCGCAAAGGACGTAAACTATGGGGTATGAATAGCCCAAAAGGTGCAAAAAGTTGACAATAGGTTGCGCACTATCGTAGTACGGGCAAGTGGAGTTATCATCTTTAACGAAATTTGCTGAAGAACCGTAATCCATATATTCTCGATTCGTTACAAAGGCTTCCGAGTTTTGAAGTTGCCTCGCATGTGACAAGAGGATGCATCTGATAACGTATATGCTGAAATGCACCCAAAATGGAGACATAAGTAAGAGCTGACACAGGATTTGGGAACCGAGAAATAGGGTTTGAGCTATAGTTCGGTAGGCATTTTGCCTTTTTCGCTCAACGTTTTGCCAGCCGGTAGAGGCGGCATTTTCATAATTGCCCACAAAGCTGGGTCGGAGGATAGCTAGGGATTGCTGGCATATTTGGCTAATCCCCTCACCAATTCTCCCCAATCTCAGTAGGTTCCAATTGATTCCGGAAGAGGAAATAGCGGTTGAACCAGTAAATCGTACACTATTAATGGAGGGTGAAGATATAACTGTTCGACACATTGGATTGACTCGCTGCGTGCGCCGTCGAAAAACTCGATTATTCTTAAGGTTTTCTTTGAATTGCCTAAGAAGCATTTTGAAGTTCGCGAAATAGTGCTGTCTCACATTGTGAGTAATCGAGTTCACAGGTGTGGACATTCCTGAATCGTTCAAAACACTAAGTCCCCTAGCATGGTAATCTAGGTGCCAAACCTTGAACAAATTTTCAAGAATTTTTGCGATGAGTAAAATTATCTGGTAAAATGGTACGAATAGGATTATCATGGTATCGATAAGATAAAACATGGCTCGGTAAGTGGTAAATGTAAATACGTTAATAACACAATTTGACTCACTTTGGGTCAGATTATATACGGTAATATTTTGTCGTGGTTTGTATTTTATCTCAGCCGAACCGATATCTTTAACGTTAAACACGTGCAGGGTTACCATGAGGATCCATGGGAGATTACGATACATCCAGGACTTTCTCGTACGCTGGCACCGTTGCTTGTCAAAGAGGTGCAAGTAACGGTCCCCGAAATATAAGAAAGTCAGGATGTAAGCCAGCATAACGAATGAATGTATCGTGACTATGTGTGTCTGTGTGATGGTCAACAATATACGACAACGTTCGTAGGTTACCGAGCCTTCAGATTGAAAGAGGAGGATTGTTAAGGGAAGGATGGTAAGGAAACAGCATATGAGGTAAGCGAAAGACATCCATAACAAGTAATAATACGTGTCCCGTAGGAGTTTACTTCGCGTAAAAATTACAGTAATGTGAGTGTTTATAATGAGACCAAATATTATCACCGCCCAACAAGCGTAATATATCGTATTTTGTAATGCCATAAATATTACATTGCAGAAAGTAATTTTTAAAAAAAATTATATTTTAAACCTGCCGAATAATTGTATAAATGTCATTTTTTATTGGAATTGACTAACAATATTAGAGTACTTTGTCACAGCTTGAGACCTTTCTATTCTCTTAAAATTACTAGTAATTCACCTTAAAAAGATTATTTTGGATGAATACATCTTGTAAATCTTGTTAAGATGATGATATATTAGAAAAATGATTAAAATGTAAATGCGCCATCTAAAAATCGTTTTTTACAAACTTTTAAGATATGGTATTATTGGAGATCAAATTGCATTTTTGGTCACATTGCATCAATCCATTAGGTTCGCGTTAAATCTCGTAACTTTAGCTTAAGCTACGAATACATCACGGATTGTGGTATGCGCACCAAAATAGGCATGCATGCAGCTAAAAATAATATGTGGTCGCGTTCTAAGATACATTGATGCCATAAAATTGATTTTTACTGTAGTTTTAAGTTATGATTTTAATTGAGAGGCTAGCTCAGTTGTTTTGATGTCGCTACTTGTAGGTACTCATTTTTTCTAATAAAAATGCAGAAAGAAAGTAAATTTCTTAGTGCGAGTTTAAACTCATTTCATTTTTTTTTGCTGAAAATTTAATTTTTAAGTCAATGACCACATTTTAACAAAAAGTCTCCATTCTTTAATGTTAAGCATTATAGTTTCCTTGAAAATAATAAAAATTAAAGCCAGCACAGCACTGTAAGTGGCCAACATTGCAAAAAAATTGCGGTATAATGCATGAAAAAATTAGATTTCAAACCGGACGGGTGTGCTAACCAACCCTATATAACCACGGTCAACTTGAATGCAATTCAGCTCGGTCCGATCCGTGTTTATATTTTAAAAGTAGGGGAGACTGGGGCATTGCGGCCAGGTAAAATTCAAAGTCTTCTAGAAAATGAAATATCATAGCTAGGACAAAAAATTTTATACCAAATTATAGATGCAGGGCACCTTTCTTTACAATAAATTTTTTTTTTTTAAAAATTGAATCAGTTTGGAATTATTTGAATTTTAATAAAAATAAAAAAATGGGGGAAATCGGTCAGGCATGGGGCATTACGGCTATTAGGTAGGGGCAATTCGGCCACCTCTGTTTATTTCATTTAAAAGACAATCCCTAGGGGTTATGAACGTCGCCGCATAGCAATTTCAATGCTCCTCACCCAAAAAAAAGACGATAAAGGTTTTTCAAAATATCTTTGGCAATCTGCCACAAAATTTTGGGTCTTTATTTTTTAAAATTCTACGCAAATTTGTTCTAGGAATATCTAAAATCCTTGATATCCTAGATACACACTTTCCCTAAAAATAAAATAATTTATATTACTTGATTTATCAGGTCCATGACTTTAGAATAATCACATACCTTTTTTGTCTTTTTTAATTTATAATTTCTCACCATGTAAATTTTTCAAATCAAAAATATTAAATGAAAATTAAATGATAATATGGCCAATTTGCCCCCGGCCGCAATACCCCACTAGGAAACTCTAAATTTTTAAAATTAAACATATTTAGTTAAATTTTTATCATGTAAAACTTATAACATTGTAATGCTAGATTTTTTTTAAACCAAAAAATATTAAATTTTATTATTTTATCTATAGTAAAAAATAATTAGACGAAAAACAATGACCCTAAAAATACCGTGAAAAACTCCAAAAGAAACAGTTTTTTTAAATAACTTTTTTAAAATAAATTTTTTCTTAATAAAAATTTATTGTATGCTCACTAATTATTAAAAGGAATAATTGATGAAATTTTTAGATTTTTTGAATTATATATGACTAAAATATAGCAAGTGGCCTATTTGCCCCATCGGCCGTAATGCCCCTGTCTCCCCTAACTCGTACCCAAATCTACAAATACGGGCCAAGAATTTTTCAAGCTATATATTTTATTCTATAAAATGTTTTAAAATCAATAGTGTATTCCAAGTTACACTTTTTACTATCCAATAATAAATTTTCATATTCCTATATATTTGCAATAAATAGCCGAAACAATTAAAAGATAAAAAAATTTGCTAAATTAGGGTCGTTCCGTGAAACATTAGTTACGGTCGGGCAGGGCCTAAGTTATAACATGCCAGAAAAATAGGGGCAGGGGGGGGGGGGGGGGGTGTTTAGGCATGGTCTAAACTCCAGTCCTGTCATTATATTTATATTCGATAAATCAAATCATTTTTCGAATTCGGTTCCGAATCATTTTGAATTCCACCCCGGACCGGCTTAACCTTTGAAGGCATTCAACGGGGTCGACTATGATCCCTAATAATTATATTTTAGGCTCTTTTTTCAACCTACTTCTCTTGAAAAAAAAATTTTTTTTTTCCACCGAGATTTTTGTCCTTTCCATAACTCCTACGGAAAACATTTAATATCGCCCCATGGGGTATGAGATTCATTGCGCACGGTACTTAGGTCGTCCAGGATCCTCTATCCCGTGGCCCATGATCTTTATGCTCACCCCTTACCTTTAATGATCACAACAAAATCATGTGGCGCCTCAGCGGAAATTAGGATAATATATAATGAATCACGCCCTTAGTGACGGGGAATAATATAAAAAAATAGGTAAAAGCCTCTTAATATGAATTAGCATGTTGGGGCGCGTTTAGACTCATATTATTTTTAAAAAAAAAAATTTTCCCTAAAATTTAAAAAAAACTTTTTTTTTAGTACAACTATTTTAAATGCTTATAACCAAGATTGACGGGACTTTGCGTTTCAACGTTATTTATAAAGATTGTAAGATTTTTTGAAACACTGAGAAAAGTTTGGACGCAACCCATAAGACTGGCCATGAAAAACGATTTTAAAACACTTTTTTTACAAAAAAATTATTTGCACGAAAAAGATGGGTAATCAAGGCCAATACAAAATAACTAATATGTTTAGACACCTGTTTAGATATGGATTTTCATAAATACTGGCCGAATATCCAGTTCAATTGAAAAAATAATAGAATATTTTTAATAAAGATGAATCAGTTTATTGTATATCTCCTCTTAATTCGATATCGGTACGTTAATGTAAAAATGACCGACGAGTTGTGTAAAGTTTATAGGTTGAAAAATTATCAAGAACAATTGTCTTAAACACAATTCTAATTATTTCTGTTATTAACGTTTAAAATCGTCAGAAACATGCATGCATTCATTATTTGTGTCCAACGAAAGATGAGCCAGTATAAAAACTGCTCTTCATTTGGTTCCCCAATGGAAACAGTCATTGCATTATCATGAAAACACACCTTCAGCCGGATGTGCCTGCATACTTTGATAATTGCCTTGCCAACTTTGTCTAAATTATTACTCAACGATTTTGAGGACCTTGATCAGGGATTCGAATAGGTTAAAGATAATATTGATCATTTAATTAAAAGGACGGTAAGTCCACTATTACACTGAATGGTGAAGTCATGGAAACTTTGATTGCAGAGGTATTTTTTGTAACATGGAGAAATTTAAATTGGCATATAGATTTATCTTGCGGCAAATAACATTTGGTGACACAATAAACGACGACGTATTAAGGCCGGGTTTTCCGTCTCATATACAGGGAATAGGTTGTTTCATTTACATTAATTCCCGTAAACACTTGCATTTGATTTCCAAATCTATTTTTAAATAGTTATTTAAATTTTTCAACCTATAAAATCTTTTTAATATAATTAAAATATTTCTGCCTTGTCAAAAGCGATTGGGTAAGTTAGGGAATTTGCGTATCTTAGCACATTCTTATTTAAATATATATATTACAGGTCTGCAAAATTTTTGAGTCATGAGTCACAAGAATTAAACCTGCCATGTTAGGGATTCGTTTTCTGTTTTATGTAATCAAAGTTAGTTAGTCAGCTATAAACATAGGTATGTAGGAGTTTCCTCCAAACCTTTTTTCTCATTAGGGGACGGCTTACCTGTTAAGGCTTTGCCCCTTTTAACTCTACATCAGCTCCGCAAATGATTTAACACGTGCAGGTGACCTAGATTTTTAGGTGCCTAGAATCTCAAAAAATTGGACGGCTTTGGAATTTGTTGGTGGTCACCCATCAAGGTACTAACCAGGCTCAACGTTGCTTAACTTAAAGTGTTAAACTACAAAGTTTACATGAGATCGATGTTTCGACTGAAGCTAGAGACATAAAATTGTGAAAATTATAAAATAAAATTTAAAGGCAAAAATTAATTAAATATTTTTGCACATTAATTAGCTGAACTGTTAAATTCAAACTTAAAATAGTATTTTTATTAAAAACCAATTATAAATCCTGTCGTATTAAGGTTTGGACGCGAAATATTATATATTGTCTAAATGCCGATGTAAAAGCTTTATATATAATATTTACTTCTCATTTTTTTTTGATGAACATACCAAAAAATTGTTATTTGAAAAATTCTTAAATTACTTCTTTTTAGGGTAATTAGATCTGTCAGTACGGTCAAAAAGGCCATTTTTGTTATAAAAAAATCTAAGGAGCCGAAAGTAGACGAAACCATGTATATGAGATAAGTCATCACGAGTATGCATTTAAGTTTTCGTAAACTTTTTTTTGACACTGATATTTGTCCTGTGTTATGAACGTTTACAAAGATGTTTGATTTGTGACTTTATCAACTTATTTATAAATTAAAATATAAAGATGAAATTAATAAATTAACGCATTTTTCGTTTAATTACATATAGATGCTAATGATACCGCGTTTACGTCGTGTTTCAAATGGAATACAAATGGTATTACTTCTCTCCACTATTTTCATTAAATATAATAATTCTGGGTCATAACAATTACATAAAACTGTAGCTGTCCCCTCGTACACCACCATGCTCTAAAATGCAGCACTTATCATTTGATTTATGAAATTTTGTTGTAAAAACTTTCATTGCAATATGTATGTTTATGGAGGTAGAGTATAACTAAATTAAAAATAATTGATTTACAAAGTAAATATTGATGAGACTTAAAAATAAACACTAATTTTTAAATTTTTTTTTTGTTAATTTGGAGTTTGTTATAAAAATGAATTAAAAAATTTCTTGTTAGTTAATTTAGTTATAGTGCTGTGGTTAACACATATTTTAAAGGTGTAAAAAAAATTTAAAAATATTAAACGTTTAACTAATAAGCAAATATGCAGTTAATAAAAAACTTAAATTTTAATTTTTGATTTAATTAGACATCTTATGATAATCATACGTGTTTACATTTTTTTTTCAATGTTTAGGCGTTGTCTTGCCAAACAGTTAAAAGTAATAATCGATAATTTTATTAATATTTAAAAAAATATTAATATTAGACATCTTTTTCGAAGGTTTGAGAATCGCTCTGATTATTTTGCATTTTTTTTTGTTTGAGGTTTTTCCAAACCTACCATTTAGGGGCGCCATACCCGATAGGGCCTTGACTCTTTTAACCCGAGTAAAGCAATTAACATTACCGACGGGCTAAACAGTAAGATTTGCTCGCACAGCGACCTAGGTTTTAGCTTAGGCTCTCACTTTAAGAACATCGTTTAGGGCCTATTGTCTAAGCAATAAGCTTCAATGTTTGCACATGTATATTATTTTTCCGAATAAAAAAGCCTGCGAATTCTTGCAATTTTCTGTCTAAGGCAGAAGGTTAGCCACTAAGCTTTTTGAGACATATTTAAAAAAAATTGAAATTTAGAACGATATTAAATTTGAATATCCCCCTAACTTTTCACTCGTAATTTTTTACCAACTCTTGCAAGTTTAAAATGGCTTCTGTAACACAGGTTAACCAATTTTTGAGAGGTATGAGTTAACTACAGAGATCAAACCTGCCATCTTAGAAAATTCTGTTTACCGTTTTTCCTTATCAAACTTAAATAGTCATGTATAAACATTGAAAATTTTAAAAAGGGTAAAAAAAACAAAATAGATTATAAATCAAGAGTAAAATAAAATTATATTTTTGCATATTCACAATAGTTATAATGTTAAATTCAAACTTCTAATAATATTTTCATTATCGATAATGTATCATTGTATTTAAGTTTAGACGCGGAATGTTTTGTATTATCTAAATTCCGATGTAAGTGCTTGATATATTTATTTCACATTATTTGTGATTATAGATATATTAGTTACTAGGGATTATTATTCGCAAAAAAGATTTAAAATTTTTTAAAATATATTTAGAGCTGTCAATATGGTAAAAAAGGGCTATTTTCCATTATAGACGGTAAGGAGCCAAAGACGGAAGAAACTAAGAGAAAAGAAAAATATATATGAAATATGACCATCATGGGGATGCCTTAAATGTTTTTATACAATTCACATTCCTATATTGATATTTGTTAACCTGTGTAATGAGCATATGGAAATTTAAATAACTTATTCAAATTACATAAGAACTACGGCATATGTATACCCTGATCGCAAGTTACAGGTCAACAATGGAGAATTATAGTTAAATCAAACATGTTTAGGAAATATTAAATTTTTACCGTTTTCCAAAAAAAAAACTTAATTATTCAGGTATAAAATTTAAACAAAAATAAATTGAAATTATATTTTTGCATATTCACAATAGTTAAACTGTTAAATTTTAAATATAATATTTCTATTAAAATATTATAACGTGTCGCGTTTAAGTTTGCGCAAATTTTGAATTATCTAAAAGCCGATGTATATTATAATAAAATTTATTTCTCAATTGTAAATATAGGTTACAAGGACATCTTCTTTATAAGGTATATTTAAATCGGTCAACTTGGTCAAATAAGGCTATTTTTTGTTATAAAAGGATCTAAGGACCCAATGACGGAATAAACTAATAAAAACGAAAAACATAAATAAAATTAGGCCATCAAAAAGATTCATTCTTTTATGTTTCAAAAAAAATTGTTTTTAATATTATTTGTTGACTTGTGTAAAATTATCATGATATGATATTGTTATTAAATATATTCTATTTTCTATTGTATATAAACATATATGGTCATATTCAATATAACGTTTTTTAAAATAGTATGTAGTAGATGTTGGTTTGTATAGATGTCTTTGGCTGCGGCTAATGCTTTTTTCTAAATTGTAGAAAAAATATTTTTAAAATAAAAAAAAATTTAAGCGGCGAATATCAAAAAATGAGAATTTAGGTTTTTTGGTCGTTTTAGGATATGCCTAGCAAAATATTTAAAAAAAATTATTTTCAAAAAATTTTAAAAATTTTTAATCTTTTAAATTTTTTTCCACACCAGCCGCTTCAACGTTATTTAAATGCGAGCGATTTTTGTCAAAACTTTTTTTTCACTCCGCAGCCGTTAGCTTCTGGATTGAATGATTGCAGGAAATCTTTGTTGGTTGGTAGCATAATACATCATGTGTGTTTTATAATTTCGTATATTTATGTCTTATTTAAACAGTTATATAATGTGCCAAACTCCCTACAATTTAGCATTGAAAAGTAGATTTTTTTTAAATGAAAGTTTGCATTTAAAACTAATAAATATGATGTCATTTATATAATAGCTTCTTTTAGTTTTATTCAATCCATTTTTTTGTTTAAAACTTTGTTAATAAAACACTACCGCTTAATCCGCAATCGGTACTGTGGTACCATACGGAGTCCGGCACTTTTTATTTTAAATATTTTAAAATATAATGTAGATTGTTAGCCAAAATTTTGTGACTTTTTTTCTAAATATATATAGAACTATAATAACATTTTTACAACCAAAATTACCACTTATCACATAACAGTTTTTTGACTATTAGGGGGATGACTTTGCTAAGGTGTCTAAACCAAATTATAAAAAATATTGATGCCTTTAAGTTTTTTTTAAACATTTTTTGTTTTTTTACAACGCTAGATTTGTCTAAAAGTGGATGCGTCAAATGTTTGATATTAATTTTTTTTAATTTGTTTTCGGCAAACCTAAGTGAGACATCCTAACTAAATTTCAAAAATTATGCCTCCAAGGCATTGGCGTAGGAGAGGGGGGGGGGGGGGGGGGGGGGATGAAACCCCCTCCAAGCATGCCATATCCACACCTAAATTAAAAAATTTTAATCCATATCCCCCCCCCCCCCCCCAAACTAAATACCAACTAAATATAAAATTTAATTACATTAATTCCATTTAAATTTGGCAAAAATTTTTTTTTGAAACCCCCCCCCCCCCCCCCTTAAGCTTTACAACTTGCTACGCCCTTGCTCCAAGGTTAAACTTAAAAATATAGTTATTTATATTTTTTCTGACAACCCTTGATATAGTGTCTTTAAATAGAGGTTATATCATTTTAAATTTAGTTTAGACATTTTTGGGGGGCTCATCCCACCTAAATTTGTCATTAAAATTAAATTAAAAAATAAATTCAACCTTGATGGAACAACTTCGAGACACACACCCGGGGTTGCCTAAAAAACAAGAGTTACCTTAGACGCATCGAGATTTTTTTGTTGAACCTTGGCGGACTCATCGTAAATTTGTAATAAAATTAAATTTTTAATTTTTTTAAAACCTTAAAATTAAGGTTCTACACCGCGAAGTTAAAAACCAAAGATATATTAAAAAATAATATAATTTTTAAATACCTTAAATCCACTTTAAGACAAACACCTAATTGTATAAAAAAACAAAAAAATTTGTAAAAAAATAATTAGGTTGCATTAATTTTTTTAAAATTTTGTTTAGACACCAACTTTCACTCTAAGTTGCCAATAAAATCAAATTTTAAAATTTTTAAGTTTAACCTGATGCAACTACTTTGAGACATATACCCTAAGGTTAAATGAATAAATAAAATTAAAATAATAGTAATTTCAATTTTAGAAAGCATCAATATTTTTTTCTGTCTAGACACTTTCCCAGACTCGTTCCACTTATTTTAATAATCAAATATTTAAAAAAATTATTAATTTTTTTTTAAACCACAATAAATTTTTAATAATCAAATATTCAAAAAAATTATTAATTTTTTTTAAACCACGATAAAACCGACCTATGGGCGTTAAAAAATTTACAATTTTTAAAAAATTGTTATTATGACTTTGCACAATAAACCCCTGGCTAAAAAAATAAAAAATTTGAGCAAAAAATATTGAAAATTTAGTTTAGAACAATTAATTTCATTACTAAACAATCTTAAAATTTTAAAATCAAGTTTGGCCACTATTTTATAATATTACATTTAGCTGCTGGTAAAAAAAATGTATTGACAAAAAATTGTACCCTTTTAATTAACATTAAGGCAAGCGTAAAAACTTAATAAAAAAATTTTATAATTGTTTAAAAAAAAATTTTTCCTTATTTGTTAGGCATACCTTAAAACAACAAAAATTTATTTTTTAATATTAATTAGATTTTGTATATTATAAATTTTACAATTTCAAAAAAAATATTAGTCGCAGTCTATCATTTTATTTTCATACGTGTTTATGGAATTCAAGCATGCATATATTCAAATTTTTGCTGATTCGACATTTCAATCAAATGGCTAATCACAAAGTCAAAGATGTTTTAATCGCTGGATTTGTGCCTAATGTTCGTTCTTTCATGGAGAAAGAATTTCCATCTATAACTTTTGATGAAATCAAAGTTAAAAGTATTATTTTAAATGACTTTTTTATAATGCTATAATGATTGTCAAACAAATTATGAAAATATTGCATTTTGTCCTATTTTGATAATCAAATTAAATAATTTTTTATAAAGATAATTTGAGGACATTTATTTTATTGTTAGTTGATTTTGTGAATGCAAGTATCTTTTTAATTATAATTGATGCTATTAACAATATAATCATCTAAAAAATTTAGTATTTTGTTAATAGCATCATTTTTATTTATTTGCTTAGAATCATCTAATGGATGGGTTCCAATCATTGAAACTGAAGAAATAAAGCAAATGATAAAAACCAAGAAGATTTTGTTAGGAGATGCATCAGTAGGTGCAAGACTTATTCCTCATATGCCTCAAATGAAATGGATTCAGGCTATGTCTGCAGGTTTTTACACAAATCTTATGTAAAATTGAATTGGCTAGATTTTTTGCTAGCTGGTACAAATTGTTTTGAATTTTCATTAAAGTTCAATTTAATTTATTATAATCTGTTGTCAAAATTTTATTTACTTATTTACCTAGTAAATAAAAATTGGAATGCAAAAATGTGATTGGTTCTTAATGATTAATTAATTTCATAAATTTTAAATTGTTCTATTTTGATTATATGTATGACAAATGAAGATATATAATTAAACTAATATGTAGTTTTTAAATTTTTTTGTTTTAACTTTTTAAAAGAGCTATAATTAAAAATTTATGAAGAAAATTGAAAATTATAAAATTAAACATATAAACTCCAAACTAATTTTTTTTGGTAAAAGCAAAAAATAATTTTGACTTTTTTATGTTAAGATTAAATTATTAAAGGAAATACTTATCAAATATAAATTATTTTAATTATAGTTTATGTATAAAAAACAATAATTTAAAGTTCTTTATAAAATTTTGCAATATTTGACCTCTATATAGCAATTCCACCGGACTTTTAAGAATAATTTGGAAATAATATTGAACAATAAAGATCTAGTAAGTTTGAACTCGTTTAAACAATCATTAATTTTTGTAAACCTATGTTTTACCTTACTCTTAAGTCTATGCCTTTCCAAATTATTTGACCTATTTTTTTTAACTATTAAAATACATTTAGTCACCGATGTTTATATTTTATTTTCATAGCTGGAGTTAAATATATTAGTTTAAAATATAGTTTATATATATAAAGGTGTTGATGGATTCTTTGCTAATATTGAGAAATCTGAGGTTTGCTGTTTTCTCTTTTTTTCTTTTTTATTAACAAAATTTTTTTTATATATATTAAATTACAAAGTTTGATATTAACATATATATAAACGTGAATTTATACAAAAATTAATTTATTAAACAGATCAATTGAATTTATTATTGTATTTTAATTGTTTTTTTCGATGCTAAATATATACACTATTTTAAATTTATAATGTTTTTAGATCCCAAAAGAATTAATATTGACACGAATGACTGGTGTTTTTGGCCCTCTGATGGCCGAATACATAGCTTGCCAAATCATTGCGAGGGAACGATTTTTTTATGCGTTTCATGATAATCAAAAATTGCATAAATGGTATTTCCTTTTTTAAAATAAAATATTATAAACTACTGTAATATAATTTTATAGATATAGTTTTTATATGATTTGAAAGTTTATAATAATTTATTTGATTGTAATTATTTTAAGTACAAATATTATAAAAAATATTCTTTTGTTTTTTTTATAAAATGCAAATATCAAAATAGGATTTTATATCAAAAAATATTTAATTATTGTCTTCTACAACTTTTTTTTACACCCAAAAAGTTACTCTAATTATAATAAATAATTTCATACAATGTTCTAATTTTGTTTGAACCTAGCTGACATACAATATTCTTAATTATTTTTTGCTTATTAGATTGTTTTAAAATAATCCAATATGAATGAGCTTTGGACATGCCCTTATATTATTTCGAATTAAAATCTTTATTACAGGGATTATCTACATTGGGGTTACCGTACCTTTTCAGATTTAACGATAGGTCTTATGGGACTGGGTGATATAGGCCAAGAAAGTTAGTGCATATAAATTCATTTATTTGTAATTTAGGGCAAGTTTGAACTTTATTTTAAAAAAATTCCAACAACTTTTTAAATTTTTGATTTCACTTTCTCCATCTTAAATTATTTGTTATTTTAATATTTTCTAATATTTAGAACCGTTATTATATATATGTAAAGATTTTGGTAACTTTATATGTATAGGTAAAGCTAATAGTCAACTCTTATACAAATTTAAATATATTACAAATTTTACATTAGACCATTTTTTTTATAAAAAAACCAATTAGGTCTTAACGCGCCCTTAAATAATAATTTAAGCTTATTTTACAATGAATAATGCAAAACCTTGCATGAATACATCTGAACAAGAAAATAACATCGTAAACGATTTTTTGAGGGTTTTGTATAAAATTTTCTTGCAATAACCATTCTAGGTTTAGTTTTTTTCCAATGCCTCCAATTTTTTTAAACCTCGTCTAAAGTTTAGAAAAAATTATATTTTTTTACTATTAATTATACAAAAAATCTATTAGCATATTCAGATTCCTCATAAAAACATATTTAAAAAAGGTTATTAACTAAAATTATTAGCAATTTACTTTCAATTTGTTTAGGATCAAAAAACGGTTTTTATGATGAAAACCACTAATTTTATAAAAAAAAAAAAAATAAAAATATTTAAAATTTCAACCCCTTACGTTAATAATAATTGTTTTCCTTAGCTAAATATATTTTTAAACTTTTATTACTACCCATAGGTTTTATGACATAGAAGCCTTAAATACCCCAAAAATTGAAAAATCTTAACTTTGACATCGAATAACTAAAAATCTGAATTGGCTGAAATTCTGATTTATTCGTGATCAGCGCCAAAAACTTGACCCATAATTGTCATAAATAATGATTAGGGTCGCCCAAATTTTGTTGTCCAGTGAATAGATTATAAATATATCTTTATGCTCATTTATACATGTATTATATATTTAAAAATTATGGATTTAATTCAGAGCCGGGAAAATACCCATTTTTGGGTCAAGCTCATTTTTTTATTTTTTGAAATTTAGAAAAAATAAAGGGATTTATCTTAAATCAAGAAAATATTTATAAAATTTAAGATTTTCTCCTTATATTTTGTATTTATTAATAATTGATTTTTTTAATCTGTCATAAAATTTTTAAAAAACAAAAATTTGAGTTAAGTCGAAAAATGGGTTTTCCCAGCCCTGGACTTAAATTAATATAATAATTAAAATAACATGTCTAATTTTTAATTAGTTTAGAGGATATGGCTTTTGGACTCTAATAACAATATTATTTTGATATAGTTGCCAGGATTTGTAAATCTTTTGGGGCTAAAGTGATATCTCTCACACGAACTAAAAAGGACAGTCAATACATCGATCTATCATTGTAATTTATTAAATTATTACATATTCACCTACCAATAATAGCAAAGATCGGATTAACAGCTGATTTTGATAGAATTTTATATCTTATATTTATACTCGTCCCTGCGTCTAAAGGACATAAGGTTTGCCACTGAGGTATCTGAAACGACTTGGCCAAACTAAAAAAATTTAAATTAAAAATGAATAATTTTTGTAATAATATTATTAACTTTGTAATTAAAAATCATAATATATTTTTAAAAATAGCCACACTCGCTGAAAAATAGTTTAGAGATCAGTTTTCGTTTTAAAAATTTGTGGTGGCTTATTTTTAGTATAATTAGGTGGGCAAAATTTTAAATGCAAATGATGAAATAAAATATCCACTATTTTGTAAATTTTTAACAAGTACAATAAAAACGCGCCTTAAAACGCCGATTAAATTTTTTTGGGTTTTTTGACTAGGAGATAGGAGTTACAAAACTATTGCAAAAAAGCTAAGATCATTTTTTTTTTCATAATTATCCAAATCTCTTAATTTCCATTATTAAAGACCAAAAAATATAACCTTGAGCTATTTTCCAGTTTTGTTTTGAAACTTATAATAAAACCTTATGAACGGAATTCATTGATGAGATTTTGAAATAAGAGGAAACGGTTATAGGTAATAAAATATGAGATAATATATTTAGCTAATATTTTATTTTGCAAATTTTTTCTTCTGTAAGTCTTAAACGCCTTTCAAGTCATTTAAATATGTTACATTAATTAATGTTAAATTACACAATAACATTCTTTATCCTCTTTGATATTCTTATATGTGTTATCAAAAATTTGTTACCTAATTGCGTTTTTTCAGCCATTTCCTTATTTCATTATATTGTTTCCTTTTTTTTTGAATAATCTTTTATCTACTTTTGTGTTTTAGCACATTCCATTAAACGAATTATTCTAATACAGGGTCAATCAAGATTTAACCAAATTTTTAGGCCTATGTGATTACATAGTCAGCGTTTTGCCGAGCATTCCGTCCACCCGGGGCATGCTCGATAACGATGTCCTCCAACAAGCTAGTCAAAAAGTATCATATATTATGTTTTTTTATAACATTTTTACATATTTTTTGATGTTTGATGAAATTCATTATATAAGTCTACCATATATACAATCCGTTGTGGTGGTTGTGAAACCAAAACTGAGAAAAAGCTTTTTTTGTGTTAAACTTATTTGTTTTTTTTTGAAATTAAGAAAAAAAATAATGGGTTTTTAGCTTTAATCAATATAAAATAGGATTTAGAATTATCCGCTTATGTTTTGTATTTTTAGTTAATTTTTTTAATCTGTCTAAAATATTTAAAAAACAAAAATTTGAGCTTCGTCAAAAAATGGGCTCTTTCTCAGTTACTATAAAAGTATAAAAACACACCCTCCCTTCCTCCCACTTTGACTTTTTGTAGGATAATTAACATTTAATTACTATTTTTTTAGAGATTTAATAAAATTCAAAAAAATATGATACATAAATAATTTTGTTTCTTGCATGCCAAATGTTTTTTTTTTCATTTTTTATAAATCAGCTTGATATTTTTAAATAAATTAAAACTCTATTTTATATTAAAAATGATTTCTTTAGCCTAAAATACTTTGACCTCCTAAAATTATTTGACTAAACTCTTTAAATGTCTTCATTAATGCATTTGGCTGTAGCCTTTTGTAAAATTAAGGACTAAGAATATTGTGGTTTTTTCAAATTTTACTAAGGCCATGTTTAAAATGAAGTTGTGTTAATTCTAATATTTTTATAGTTAAATAAAATCTGTACTCATAATTTTTGTTATCTGGCTTTATTGTTATTGCATTTAAGTGTGGGGCCAATAACTTACAAACTTGTCATAGTTTGAAGTTACAAATGGTAACCATCTAATTCCATTGCGTCTACCTCATCCATGCGCATGGGTTAAAAACAACAACAACATCTGTCAACTAAAAAATTGAGCTATTTACAAATTTTTTTTGAATTTGCTCAAATATAAATTCATTTTAACCGTAACTTAATAAAGATCAAAGAAAATGAGTGGAGTTTGCCATATTAAAATTCAAATACTATATATAAAGCCATATTAGGGGCCATCAAGATATTTTCAAATTATTTTGGCTCGCCTTTCATTAAGGTCAATCTACAATGATTTTAATTTCGATGGCGATTTTAATTAAATGTTTCTATAAATATCACTTTTTATTCGAATACAATTTTTGTAGAAACCGGTGTTTATTAATATTGGCCGGGGTGATCTCATCTCAGAAGCTCAACTTATTAAGGCCATCAAGTAATTTATTAGATTAAACTTATTATTTACCGGTGGGTTTTTTTATTAAATAAGTATAACACAGGTCAACAAATATTAATGTTATAAGCGTGAATTTCTGAAAATATAAAAGAATGCATCCCCATGATGGCCTAATCTCATATAAATATTTCGTTTTTCTTAGTTTCTTCCGTCTTTGGCTCGTTAGATCCTTTAACGAAAAATGGCCTATTTTGACATAATTCACAATCTAAATATACCCTATAAAGAAATATTTTAAGAATCTTTTTTGCATATAAAAATCCCTTGTACCTTATATTTTTAATCACAAATAAATTTTATTAATATATCAAGCTCTTACATCGGCATTTAGATAATACAAAATATTTCGCGTTCAAACTTAAATTCGAAACGATATATTAACGGTTTTTAATGAAAATATTATTTGAAGTTTAAATTTAAAAGTTTAACTATTGTGAATAAGCATGAATTTTTTTTGGTTTTTTGACCTTTTTTTCAAAAATTTTCAATGTTTATAACTGACTAACTAAGTTTGATTAGGAAAAACGGTAAACGGATTTAATATTCCCAAGGATGGCAGGTTTTATCTTTGTAGTTAACTCATAACTCTCAAAAAATTGTTGACCTGTAAATTTTATAGCACATATTTTTTTACTTCCTTAATTAACTTAACATTCATATGTTTTTATACTATATTTTTCAAGATATCTTGTTTATCAATGACCTTATATTGAATTTTAGATTTATATTTGTGATAAAAAAAATTAAAATGATTTTTTTCAATGTTTTAAGTTTGATTGCATACAAACATTTTTTCTATTTCATGTACGCGTTTATGAGGATTGATCCTTCCTTATATGTGTTTTTCCTCATTTTTTTTTATAGATTTTGAAATATTTTTCTGCGTTTTGTTTTAGTGAAAAATGGATATCCGGTGCAATCTTGGACGTTTTCGAAAAGGAACCCTTACCAAAAGAGAGCAAGTTATGGGATATGCCTGAGGTTTATTCTTAATTATTCTAGTCTGCTCAAAAGCTCAGTGGCGCAAACCTACCATTTTATAAGCAGGAGTTTCGAGTTCGAATCCATGCACCGGAGGTGTTTTTTTTTTTTTTTTAAAAAATAGTATAATTGTGTAACGACTTTGAAGCTGCTGAGTGGTTTGCTTAGGTAATAGGTCTTAAAACGATATGTCTAAAGTAAGAGCTTAGGCTAAAAACCCAGGTCGCCGGCGGCCGAGCAAATCTTACTATTAAACCCGTGGGCAATATTAATTTGCTTGGTTTAAAAAAGTCAAACCCCTACGGGTATGGGTCCTCCTAAATTGAGATAGGTTTAAGAGAAATCTCAAAACCAATTTTATTTCGTATATATTTTGGTTTAAGCTCAAAAGACATCTTTTTTCCTTTAAACTAACTTTTACGCCTGTACCAAGAATAATGATTTTGGGCTAGGTCTGTGAAATTTGAAAGAAATAGTTTACAATGTTTTCTTTCAAATGTAAATATAATTTTAATTTAAATTAACATTTTTTTTAAACCCATAAATAAATATGATAGTATGGGCGCAGTTTAACCTACAGCATGATAAATTTAATTTTTGTCAAAATTTATTTCTTTTTTGATACATTTTAAAAAAATTTACAACATGTGCTTTTGTATAAAATTTAATTGGCAAAAATAGATGTTTAGACGTTAGTGAGAGCATTTGCCTTGATAAGAATTAATCACTTTTATGTTTAATTAAAGTAAAATGATTATATTAAACTATTTTTTCAAAATTAATAAATTTAAATTATACTTATTTTCATTTAGGTAATAACATTAAAACCAGTGCTGGGACTATGAGCCAAAAAAAATTCGGTAATTTTGCCCCCCAAAACTTAAAAAAAGGGAGCTACAAATAAAGGGCCAAATTTAGATTTCACAAAAAACCCTCACTAAAAAAAGGGGGAAATTCCAAAAAAAGTGGCCCGGCGCCTCAAAAAGCCCCCATTTTTTGTTTTCTTTATGATATCAATTTGATTTGTGCTATATGAATAATGATGGGTGGATTATTTTTTCTTTTTTAAAGCTCCTAGAAGTTTTTTTGAGGGGCTATTTTTAAATATGCCCCTTTTCACTTAGCAATAATAGATACTTTTCTTTTGCCATGTTCACGAGTTTATGGGGATTTGTGGAAAAAAACTCAAAAACTTTTTAAAAAAACCCGATTTAATTTTTTCCTAGCCTTGGTTAAAACAACATGTTGCTATAAAATACCCATGAAAAAATTTATTAGGTAATAAATTTGTTAATTTTTATAGACCTGTGAATAATCTTATTCATATTTAGGTCACTATAACCCCACACGTCTCTGGAACTTCTCAAGATACTTTGGTATGTACTATAACATTATTAATTTGGCCATCTAACGGTCGTTTATTACCTAAAATACACATAAATACATTAATCGGACTTTATTGGTTTTTTTGGTTTCCACTACCATTTTTTGCGTTCTACACATGTGTATTGAATAAATATTTTTGTACAAGTGAAATAAAATTAAATTCTTAAAACTATTTTATCTGATATGGTAGTGTAAAATTTTGCTATTACAAGCTTGGACGCAAAATGTTATTAAAACATATCAGGGCAAGGAAAATTTTATAGTCATTTGAGTTATAAGCGTTTACCATATAAACAATTTATTTGTATAAGGAAAAGAGATGACAAGTATCAAAAATTGATTTATTAATTAAGCTCCAAAATTTTCGAGTTACCCAGAGGCATATTACTTTTTTTTATTAAAAAGTTAGTTAGCCTACTAATATAAACAATGTTTTTTAATTTTTTTATACTTTTAAATCATGCATAAATATAAGAAGGTAATAAAATGCAAAAAACAATAATCATCATTAAATTGCTTTTTATTTTTTTTATTCCATTATATATGGGAATGTTTTTTTATACCTTGAACTATAGCTCCACATACAATATAATTTTTATTGATTTTAAATGTGTGAAGAACATTAGTTTTAATTTGTTTTTTTATACTTCTGACATTTTGTAGATTGGTAAGGTCTTTAAACGAAATTTGGAACTTTACGAAAAAGGTGAAGAACTTAAAGGGATTGTTAATTTTGACAAACAAGTTTAAGTATTCAAATGCCTCAATTTCCTTTAACTCAATTTTAATATGCACTACCCATTTATTTTTCATGTATATATACAAGATTTTCAATTCTATTATTTAAAATATTGAAAACTATATGTTGCATATATATTTACATATTTAATTTATTATTATATTAAATATGACCCATTAAGATTTTCTAAAAATTATATATAAATTTTTAGCATTGAATTTATAAAAAGCCTTTTTAGTTTTGTATCTGTTGTCAATTTTGCTAGTCTTATAAAATGGGTCTATTTTGTGACATAAAAAATTTTAAATAATGAGATATTTTTTATAACAATTACTTTAGTTTTTATATGTGGCAAAAATAAAACATCATATCCTGTTGAATAATTAGGTCTTTGATTTCAAATTTTCAATTGCATCTTCAACCTAAACAAAAGTATATATTTTTTTAAAAATCAAAGTTAAAATAATTAATTTTTATAAACCTTTATAAACCATCTTGTGTGAGGCCTAAACTCCAATTTGTGAAAATAATTCATTTTGCTAATTGGATATATAACGTGAAGGTGTAAATGCTCAATGGAGTTGAAAGGATATTTATGAAAGCCCATTCTAAATATTTATAAAATCATGAAGCATTGTAAGGATGTTATATAATATTTTGCTACCTTACTTGAGAATTATCTGGTTGATATTTTTGCAATATATTATAACCTATAGAAACCATTTGTTCAACTAATTAAGCTATTTTATTAAACTATTACTAAGAGGTAGTTCACTTTTATTCAAATGTTTAATATTGCCTGAATGCTCTCTTGGTATAATAAGATAATGATGGTCAGAAGCTGGGCTTTTATCACTAAACGCTAAGTAATTATCATCCTATAAATAAAATTTAAGTAAAAGGAATATATA
The DNA here is from genome assembly GCA_030555515.1 of Acutogordius australiensis. Taxonomy (NCBI): domain Eukaryota; kingdom Metazoa; phylum Nematomorpha; class Gordioida; order Gordea; family Gordiidae; genus Acutogordius; species Acutogordius australiensis. The sequence continues at coordinate 6,671 of JAUIRJ010000093.1, read as the reverse complement.
TAATAAGGAATTTTGTATGGTGAATATACCTCAAATACTATATTAGCCTCTAATGATTTATCCGCTATCTTACAAAAAATACATGGCATTAATTTTTACTCTCTCGCAAAAAACATTTGATAAACATGCGTGAATGAATATTGTTGCCACTTGCCATGCCTTCTGAAAAGCTAAACTCCCTTTTTGATTCCATAATTCAAGACATTAAAAATGTCAATAATGTTGTCGATATTATAGCCTATAAAAATGTAAGGTACAACTTAGTAACAAAAATTATTTTAAATCTTTCTTAATATTTTTTTTGTAGGAGCTCACAAATGAAAATACCAATTGTTATTTCTTCATATTAAAGAAGCTCATTCTGCATTTTCATCAAAGCCAACTCTTCTTAAAAGAGAGTAGTGGTAATTATTGCTTTAATAAAATTTATTTATTTTAATTCTAATAAATTAAGCTATAGATAAAGGCTTAGAAAAATTTTCAACTTGGCTTTTAACACAGTATGATCAATTAACTGATATTTACACAAAAGATTATAAAAAAGGATATCTTAAAAAGGTATATTATGTATTTGGCTATATTATGAGGCATACATACCATCAATATTAAATATCCTTAAGCATGAAAAAAAGTTGTCATTAATTAAAACCAATATACTACAAGTTTGATATAAATTATATACATCATTTAGAAATATATTAAAGAACTATGCTTTTTGCAAAGTTTGAAATTTCAGGTGCATATTAAACCATTTATCCAATATATATCTTACCCTGATGTCAACTATTACTTTTTAAAAGAAATATACAATTTTATGACTGATGAAAAAAATGATGGTTCAATTAAATTAAAGCCTGAATTTGCAGACAACATTTTGTTTTTGTTATTTAATATAACTATTAAAGGTATAAATTTGTGTTTTTACAAATTTTAATATCCTTTTATAACAAAGATAACTAATATATTAGATTGTAATTGCCTTTTTGCATTAACCAGATTTTAATACTCTAAATTTTTAGTAACTAGATTCAGGGCTGGGAAAAAAAACAAAATGGGCTTTTTTTTAACAAGTTTTTGGGTTTTTTTTTCCAAATGCCCACAAACTCGTGGGCATGGCAAAAGAAAAGCCCCTTTTCTTGCTTAAAGAAAAGGGGCATGTTTAAAAAAAGCCCTTTTTCTTAAAAAAAAACTCCTAGGAGCTTTTAGAAAAAATAACCCACCCATCAAAATTTTTTGAAATTATTATAGAAAACATAAAATGGGTTTTTTGGGGCTCTTTTTAAGAGCCTTTTTTTGTGGGTTTTTTTTTGCCCCTTTTCTTTGTAAGGGCTTTTTTTGAATTCTTATTTTGGCCCTTTATTTTTGCCCCCCTTTCTTTTTTTATGTTTTAGGGGAAAAAATGAGCCAAAGTTTTTTGGCTCATTGTTTTCCCAGCCCTGACTAGATTTCAAACTTAATGAAATTTGTACAATTGCTATTGTGATGCAAGTGTAAAGCATCAGAAATCTACATTTAGACCTAATAAAAAATTAAAATTATTAAATACTGTTTTATTAGGTAAGCAATAAATTTTTTTATTAACAAAAATATATCAAAAAGTTAAAGTTTTTTAGGTTGTCTGGACCCTTTAATCCTTGCTATTAGCTTATTCAAATAATTAAAATCCAAAATATAAAAATAATTATATTATGGGTTTTATTTTCCAAAAATTGAGTTTACCTGTTTTAATATTTTTATAATTTACTCTATTTTCTATGATATTATTTAATACTACTTTAAGCAAATGATTGCAAAACTGGTAAAGTGGAAAACTTTTACAAGGGCCAACACGTCTCATTTAAGGGTGCCCAATACAAACAAATGCTGTCTAAGGTCTGGATCAAATTTTTGACAAATTATCAAGTGATATTTTTGAAATTTATATTTTGAATTTAGCAACAAACCCCTAATATAATAATTGCAAATATATTTGTATACTTTCATAATATATAGCTTACACCAGGATCTTATAAAAAAATATTAAATAAATTGGACCATCTCATTTTGCCCAACCTTGAAAAACCGTTGCAATTAGCTGATTTTCTGATAGCCTCATTTGAGCAACAAGGTGAGATAATAGAACATAAAGGCTTTTTTAGAGTTATAAACATATTTTTCTCGAAAAAGCAAATTAAAATTTTTAAATAGTTTGTTTAAATATTAAAATTTTTTTGAGAAAAATATATGAACTCTGTATCTAACAAACCCAAACATAATGAGCAACAGTGTTTTTGATTCTTATTACCTTTTTTTGCGCAATTTTTTTTCAACAAAAGTTTGCCTAAATGCATTTTTTATGTTATATAATGCTTGTTCCTTTTCAATTTTAATAATATTTTGGTTTTAAGCCAAAATTACTTGAATTACATTTAAAATTTTAAATTTTTATTTTCACTAATATTTTGAAATATACCCTAGTAAAAAAAATTTATATTTTAAATTTTTTTATGTTAGGAGCTGCTATATTTTCCGAAGCTACCATACTATGCCTTAATGCCATATTTACCCTAATGCAAAAACATGGCCTGGAATATCCCAATTTTTACGCTAAACTGTTTGAGATTTGCACAGCTCAAAATTTACAGATTATGGACTCTCGTGACGAAGTAAGTGCCAAAAGTCGATATAGAAAACGCTTTTTTAACCTACTCGACCTATGTATGACTTCAACGTACGTAAAAATTTATTTCCAAATGATTTAAATTACTTTTATTTGGTGGATATGCATAAAATTTTAACACTGATTTTCGGCTATTGTGGACAGTTGCGTCTTAGATTTTTTAGGGAATGTTGACATATAATATAAATAGGCCGAGTTCAAAGTGAATTTTTTTTATGCTAAATTTTAAAATTAAAAAAAGTGCCAAATTTAGGTATAAGCACAAATAATTTTTTTATCTAAATTATAATATTTGTAATTTTCATAATTTTAAATTATATAATAAATATTTAAACGCGACATATAACGAAAAAAAGGGAAAGAAACATGAATTTAGGCATAAAACTATTTCAAAAAACGAGGGAAAAGGTCATATGCTTGGCTATAGTAAAACAACTAAGATAATTTTTTTATATTAAAATATTTATTGATAGGTCTAAAAGCTAAAAAAATCTTTTTTTGGACAAATCAGTATATCATATATGTATATATTGACTTTTAATTTTATTTTTTTTTATTATTAAATTATGATCGCCCCTATGTATCCAAAATTTGACATTTTTTTTAAATTTATTTTATTGCAAAATTTTAAGTTTCTTATATATTATTATGTATTTAATATACTGTTACTTTAAATTATCATTATCATTATTTTACATAAAAATCAAATTCCCTATTTCGTAGCCACGTTCCAGGATACATAGTAATGGCCTTTATAACACGCATTCTACATCTAATCAACTCTGTAGCCCTGATGCCGACCACCGTTTTAATTGGATTAGGTGTCGTACAAAACATGATGGTTAGGCATACCTTCGTCTTAGACGATATATTCAATATCCCTAACCAAGATATAACTGATAATAATAACAATAATAACCTTCAAAATGAATTTACTGTCCCGAATGCAACTTTCATCACCGAAATGTGTGAAAATGAAACTTGTGGAGATGTATTTAAACTTGAAAAAGGTGTGTTTGATTCGATATTTAATTTTAACTTGTTAATGGTTTTTGTTTTTATTTGAACATCAATTTAAATATAAGTTATATATCATATAATTTTCCTTCAAACTTTTCAAATATCTGCTATTTATGTATTGAGCATGTCATTTGATATATTTGTGTGGCCTTATTATTGCTATGTTTAAAAAAAATTATTCTTAAAATCAAGACATAGGCCTTTTTTAATTTTCAATATAAATTGGGAAGATAAGTTAAGTTTAAACCAATAAATTTGTTTTAAATGCCGATTACCTTAAAATTCTCCACATTCGTTGTCAAAAATAATTGAAAAATAACGATTCTTCAAATTTTAAAGATTACACAATCGGGTATTGGTTACTCTTTATAGATTAACCTTAAGAAGCCCAAGTTTTCATCACATTTTATCCTATTGTTTTTGGTATTTTAATAATGGATAGATATCAGCCTTCTTCTGTCATATATAATACTAAAATAAATTTTTTTTGTTTCAGGGTGCATCTTTTATTTTATTTTTAAAAAAAAAACAAATATTATTTTTATTTTTTGTCATTACGCGCATATTTTATTTTCTATTATTAGCATTAAAAATTATTTTGATAAAAAAAATTTAAAGTTTTTTAATCTTATTGACAAATAAAATATTTTTCAATATAATGAATAATGTTTGAACGCGGACTTGCATGCATAAATTTATATGGATATTCTATCTCTAGCCCGAGCCAGTTCTCAATCTTTCGCATGGTATTTGCTAGCCTTGAAAACCCATACCAGCCCAACTGTCAGTGAAGTAGCCCAGGAGCTTTGTGATCAAATAGCTACTCAACTTGAACAAAATTTAAAACTTAAAAATGGTTCACAAAACACGAATTTATTTGGAGAAGAGACGAAAAAGAAACCGTATGCAATACCCGAAGTCAATCTTGAACCCCTGTACGAAAGGAGCAAAGAAGAGGAAGTGAGAATTTAAATTTTGTTAGGCCCCTGTCGTGAGATTTTAATTGACAATTCAAGAAAAATTTTTTTTTTATTTAATATTTTTTTTGAGATTCTATATCAGAATTTTTGAGAGCTTTGAGTTAATTACAGAAAATATGCCATAGGGATTTTTAAATATTCACCGTTTTTTCGAGTAAACTTAGTTAATCAGCTTTGAACATTAAAAAATTTAAAAAAAAAAGATTCAAAAATAAAAATAATATATTTATTAAAAACCGATGGTATGGTCTTATTTAAGTTCTACGCGAAATATTATGTAGTATTTATATGCTAATGTAAGCGTTATATTTATAAAATTTATTTCTCGTTATTTGATAAATATAAGTTACAAGTTATTTATATCAGAAAAAAAATTTTTAACCTTTCTTATTTAGGTACATTAAGATCTATCAATTTGGTCAAAAAAGGTCATTTTTTTATTATGGACGCATCTAAGGAGTCGAAGGTGGAAAGAAACTAAGATAGACGGAAAATATATATAAAGCTATTATGGTCTCATTTTTTATGTTTTCATAGACTTTTTTTTGTGGCCTTGATATTGGTTGACCTGTATAATAACAAAAATAAGTAATATAATTTAAAAAATCTTTACTACCTTAAATGTTACTTGTATCATGATGGGTTTTGTTTAAGAATTGTGTAGATTTTTCTAAAAATGAATTATTGTTTACTTAAATGGAAAATTATAAATGCTAATTTTATTTTTAGGGCTTTTGACAATGCCTAATTCTTTAAAAAGGTAAAAAAAACATGTCTTTATATGGTTAGCATAAATTTATAAAATTATCAGAATTAATGGATAAATCATATAAATATATGGTCAATTCCACCTCAAATCGACAAACTTTTTCCCTTGAAGTCTCAGTTTTGGCTGAAATTTGGTACAATGGTAGGGTCCTAGGGTGCTGATAAAAACCTAAATTTTTTTTGACCGGAAGTGATTTTTGACCGAGATATGAGCAAAAATATTTTTCATTTTTTTGCAAAAAAAAAATTTGAGGCAACTTTGCGCGCATGTATCATCAAAAGTATTGTAGCTAGAGTCATAATTTTTTTTTTTATTTTGAAGATCGTAATAAGGGCTACCTTAGATGCAAAAAATATTTAAAAAAATTTTTTTTTAAGTTACCAAAAAATTAAAGTCGAGTTTAGACACAAATCGCTCAAAAAACGTATCTTTGAATTTTCTAAAAAATTTATATAATATGGCCCTTAATAATGTTCATAAATATATGATTTAAAAAGTTTGGGACCGGCATGACTTTTTACAGAATTTAAAAAAATCAATTTTTTGCACTAATTTTGGGACACATTTATGCCCTTTGCACTATATTAGAATATGCCAATGTGCCAAATTAGACAGTATTCAAAAAGCAGGACATATGGGCAATTATGTTAGACCATAATAGTTGGATTTAATTAATTACTACCATTATTAAATTTACAATGAAAAAGTGAACCTTAAAACCGAAAAAAGTGAAAATTTTGCCTGTTTTCAAAATCGACTTTCTGGTAAACCAGCCAACCTTTTTTTAATATTTAACATTTATTTTATAGATAAAATATTGCTTAATAACATATAATAGCCCCACCTTTTTTCACTCGATTTTGACGCTTCTACAATAAAAATACCTAAATTTGCCAAAAAACAGCAAATTTTCAGGTGTCAAAAAACTAACGCAAATTGTGTTCGTCTGTGCAAGCTTATTTTTTTATTATTTTGGCAAAATTATCTAAAAATATCTAGAACCTATATAATCAGTCATATTTTGCCTGTTAAAGTGTTAAAAAAATAATATATATGTTATGTATAGAAAATCTTAAAAGAACTAGATAGGTAAATTATAAAAAAATGATTATAAAATCATTTCATTATTTTTATTAAATTTGTAATTTAATGTATTTATTAAAACACATTTTTGTGTTAAAACTCGTAAGGAACACATTTAGTTATAAAAAACTTTAGGTCAATGCCCAAATCTATATGCCCA